>OVAW01000978.1:0-11012 GCA_900406365.1 Heliophila coronopifolia | reverse complement strand
ACCCGGTTGGTGTATTTTTTAGGACGCAAAAATAGTTCGTATAGTANTGGTGTATTTTTTAGGACGCAAAAATAGTTCGTATAGTATTTAGCCAATTTTTAACAAGTTGGGTATTAAACGGGTTTTTTTCCTTTTTTAAATGGCACTAAAATAACAAATTTCACCATCTTTATTTCTGAAATCACACACCCTAGAAACAACTTGAGCGGTTGTTTTCCAACGTGACGTCCCATTTGAAGAATCTAAAGGTTCTAGACCTTAGCTATAAATTTCTTTAACGGAAATGCTTCTGATTCCATCGTCGATTTGATCCAACTTCTCAAAATCGATCTCTTCGATTCGAATTACACGGTTATCGCGAATCGCAAAAGAAAATTGTTTGATTTGGATCTTAGAAGACGGGTTGTATAAACCTCAATCTGGCGCTGTTTTGTCCATGATGATCAGATTCATAGTGATTTTATTGATTATTCCTCTCCTCCAAATTATTTACTCTCGTATAAATCTAATATGATTAAGATGCGAAATATATATATATTAATAGTCCGATTCCACCATCAGACGATGACTTGAATCAGTTGGAGATAGTCCAATTCCACCATCAGACGATGGCTTGAATCAGTTGGAGATAGTCTGATTCCACCATCATATGTCGAATCCTTTTGTCATCGCCGTGGACGATATTAACTAATAACTATGTTCTTTAAGAGAGAAAGTACACCAAGCTACCTTGGCTCTCACGAGTGGCCTATGCGTTGCGCTACTACACAAGCTCGACCCAACCCGCTTGAAAAAAAAATACTAGATATGCCCAAAAAAAAACTTACTAGATATGTCCGACAAAAAAATTACTTGATACATTTTTTTTGTCAAATAAATTTGTTTTTGTTTTTTTCATTTTGTGAAACTTCCCCATTTTTCCCTCAAATGGTTTCATTATAATCAGATTAAGCAGAGGTTTGACATGGATACATTACACTTATGCCATAAATAAAAAGTAAAACAATTTAAAAAAAAAAATTGTAGAAAAAACATTTGTTGAATAATTTTAATTATAAACGTTAAAAATTAGTTTTTGTAAACAAACGAACCTTTTTTAATAAATAATAAATTTTAAATGTAAGATAATTTCTAAACAACATTAAACTTAAGTAAATTGAAAAATCCAAATAGTTAAATAATATATAAAAAACATAAAAGAATGAATTATAAAAAATAATTACTTGGAAAAAAAAACCAAAATGAACATCATTTTTTTTTAATTTGTCGAACGACAACCAATAGACTGTCACACTAATTCAACTTTAAATCGATTTTCTAATAATTAGTCGATGCTGTGGTCAATGCAGAAAGCTTCTTAACTGAAACTAGATCAAATGGGACCCACGATCTCTGACACAAAAATCCTACGTGGATCTTTGTCATAACAACAAACTACTTCAGTTTTTAACCGTTGGATCAAAATCTTCACCTCATTAGCAAAATCGTTCTGTTACTTAACAAAAAATACACGGAAAGAAATATCTAAGAATTGAAAAAAAAAACAGATACATTTTCTGAGTTGTCTTCTCCACAAAATCTAGGGTTTCTCCTAATTTCCCGCTACATAAAATAACCAAATCCAAATCTCTCCTACTTCTTTAAAATTTCCATTAACAACAATTCTTTTCTGTTGCTGCAACGTTTTCCTTCCATCTTCGTTGCAGTGACATAACAGAAAAACCCAAAAACTTAAAAGGTTTTTCTAACCTTCTTATCATCATCTCTCTTCGTTTCCTTGTATCACAAGTCACATTTTCCTTAGGGTTTACAGCATCAAAATCGAGTTTTTTGTATCCTTCTTCTTCTTATCAATCATCGTCTCCTTCGTTTCTTGTATCACAAGTCTCTTTTCCTTAGGGTTTACAACATCAAAACTGAGGTTTTTGTAGCCTTCTTCTTATCATCATCATCCGTCTTCGTTTCTTGCATCACAAGTCTCCTCTGTGACATCATCCTTAGGGTTTACAGCACCTTTCTATTTTCATTTTAGGATCATGGAAGATCAAAATATCTCAGGAACTTAAGGTTTGAAGAAACAAAAAAAGGATATATCATCATCGTCGTCGTCGTCGTCTTGATTTTATCTGATGAACCTGAGATTCCTAGGTTTAATGCTGGGGGATCAATCAGGATAAGATTTGTGATTGGCCTGAGTGTATTATGGGCTGCCTTCTTTCAAAAGCAACTGCAGAAGTAGAAATTAGTGATCAACGTCAAAAACCAAACAACAAAACAGATTCAGTTCAATTGATTGCACCTACAACATCTAAAAAAGATGATTTTTCTTATAAATCCGTGGACGGAAACACCGATGGTGTAAGCAAAGGTGAAGCTAAAGCTAGTGGATTGATTGTTCCTATAGATGATAGTGATGGTAAAACAGTAATTGTAGAGAGACCTACAAGATCTCACCAAAGAAGGCTGAGTAATACCGTTTCAAGTGTTCCGCATAGTCCCGAGGCCGAGCTCATAGCAGCTGGATGGCCTTCTTGGTTAACCTCTGTTGCAGGTGAAGCTATCAAAGGTTGGGTTCCGCGGCGTGCAGACTCGTTTGAGACGCTGGAAAAAGTTAGTTCCTCTTTCTTTCTTGATTCCTATATGTTTCTATGACATAAGCTTAGCTCAATTTGATCATTATGCGAAAACTGTCTTTTTACAGATTGGACAAGGGACTTACAGCAGCGTGTTCAAAGCCCGGGACCTTGAGACTGGAAAAACAGTAGCCATGAAGAAGGTTAAGTTTGTTAATATGGATCCGGAAAGCGTGAGATTCATGGCTAGAGAAATCCATATCTTGCGCAAACTCGACCATCCGAATGTTATGAAGCTTGAGTGTATTGTGACCTCAAAGCTCTCTGGTAGCTTGTACCTTGTGTTTGAGTACATGGAGCATGACCTTGCGGGCCTCGTTCATAGACCTGGCGTAAAATTCACTGAACCTCAGGTATGTTCAATGCTTTGATTATAGCGAAAAACAGGTAACAAGGCATGGATTAACATGGACTTCTTGCAGATCAAATGTTACATGAAACAGCTACTTAGTGGGCTTGAACACTGCCACAGCCGCGGAATAATCCACCGAGATATCAAGGGTTCGAATCTCTTGGTTAACAACGATGGAGTTCTCAAGATCGGAGATTTCGGTCTAGCGAATTTCTATCATCCGGATCACGATCAACCCTTGACTAGCCGTGTAGTAACCTTGTGGTACAGAGCTCCTGAGCTTCTACTTGGAGCTACAGAGTATGGACCCGGTATAGATCTCTGGAGCGTTGGTTGCTTTCTAACAGAACTGTATTTAGCAAAACCAATCATGCCGGGAAGAACAGAGGTGGAACAAATGCATAAGATCTTCAAGTTGTGTGGTTCGCCATCCGATGATTACTGGGAAAAGACAAAGCTACCACTTGCTACAAGTTTCAAGCCGCAACAGCCTTACAAACGTGTCCTTCTAGAGACATTCCATAATTTGCCATCTCCTGCTCTAGCTGTTGTTGACAAGCTTCTTTCCTTAGAACCAGAGAACCGAGGCTCGGCTTCGTCAACGCTAAATAGCAAGGTAGCCTTGTAACTCTTCATCTAGCAGTTCTTGGTTTGCCTCCTGAATTTAAACTCACTTTTTTTTTTGCTATATCTAGCTCTTCACAACGGAACCACTTCCTTGCGATGTATCAAGTTTGCCTAAGTATCCTCCAAGCAAGGAACTTGACGCAAAGGTCCGGGATGAAGAAGCAAGAAGGTATGCGAGAACGGTCCCTAAATCCATATTCTTCCACAAGATTTATGCAAATTCATAAGGAGCATTCTTAATATATACAGGAAGCGGGACAAAGCTGTGATGGGCCGTGGTTCAAGAGACTTCACTAGTACAGTCACAACACCGGAGTTTATTGCATCAGGGCAACCAAAAGCCACAATCGCTACACGAGGGTTTAATCCTCAAGAAGACAGTAGAACCGGGTCAAGGGGAGAGATAAGAAGATGCGATAGAGAGAAAGCCTTTTCTCATACCGGTTCAATGATTCATCCAAGCATATCAGCAACATGGAGTAAAAATGACAGTTCTAGGAAACATATAGTTGAGCTGAAGGCTACGCGGTCTAGCAACGTGCCCGTGACTGGTAGATACTTGTCTCCTTCACATAAAGATGATGCAGCTGCAGAACCCACAACGGTAATAACTTGAAACTACTAGCTCCAGTTTTTACCGCTTATATTATGGATCTTAAGATGGTTTTCTCATGTGCTTTCAGATGTATAGACGGAAGAAGAACAGAATACACTGCTCGGGTCCTTTGATGCCTCCTGGTGGAAACATTGACGACATTCTAAAAGACCATGAAAGGCATATCCAAGAAGCTGTAAGGAAATCAAGAATTGAGAAATCTGCAACAAAGAAAAACATCAGAGCAGGTGCATAGAAGAAGACATGACAAAAAAACTTTGGTTAACACCGACGATTTGACCATGGATACCGGCTCTGCTATTTTAACTTTACGCTGCAAATCCCATAAGGTCATTGCCAGAGCTATGCTTGTGCTAGTCAGATATGTTATAATGTGGTCACTGTACAAGGAAACTCTTGGAGAAGCAAATCAATGTGTATCTTTAGAAATTGTGTTTTGAGTCGCGGAAGTAAATCTGTAGATAAATGTACTTGAGAATGCCTAAGGGAACTTTCCAAAGAACAAATTGTCATATATAAAGCCATCTAACTAAGCTGTAGATTTGGTATACTAGAAACACAACTTGGCTAAATACACGTTAGAGAAGTCTCGGTTCTGCTAATCCTGCATCTAACTAGTATCATCATAACATCTACAGACTAGATATCTCATAAGGAGTTCAACAGTTCTCTAAAACGTTCTCTAACAATCTAGCTCAGATGTGACATGACAGCTAGGATGCAACCAGTTACTGGAATGGGAATTGAATGTGCCCATTTCAGACGTATAGGTTTCGAATTCATGAGATAATGTGTCTGGTTTTAAACCCTCAGATTATGTTTTATCTTCCTGTGGTATCACTTGAAGAATAAACAAGTTTGTCAGACTCATGAACGTCCCCAAGAATATCGAAGTGTGATACCAATGTCAAACACCAGGAGAGATACATATATTCCTACAATCCATATTTAGACCATATGGCTCAGGATCTGCCAAACCCACCTGATTGGTTTCCATTACTTGAAAAAAATACACACCAAAGCTCCGTTCTTTAGATACAATTTGGGTCCAATTCCTAAATTTCTCGCACATACAACACATCAAAAGACTTTAAACCCTTACGAGATGTTGCACAGTCATCATTCTTCTTCTCCACGGCTCTGATAATCCAATAAGGCGACGCAGAAGTAGAAAATTGTTTGCCTGAATCTCCAAATTCGCAGAATTTCCCCTGTTTACAGCAAAATCGATTTCTTGACGAGAAGATAGCGTTTTGAGTCCAACAGATCCATCGAAGACTTAAAAAATCCAGAGAAGCTAATGATAACCTACGACAAGTTTTTACTAGAAAGAGAAGAAGAAAGCTGAATTTACTTCTTTACCCCTTTATATGTTAACGTACTTGATTGGTAGTTTTATGAATATAGTAAGGTTATATTTGTCAATGTGAAATTTAAGATAACGTTTGACTGAGGTGTCGATATTGTTGTTGGGCTACGCACGAAAATTCGCACTCTGGTGTTTGTGTGAATCGATCAGTGTCGAATTTAGGGTTTATACGGAATCCAGATATGACAGTAACAATGCCGATTCCATCGCCTTCTTCTTCTTCGGTTGCTATTAGCAATCTATACCGTCCGATTGCGTCATTTTCGTTTCATTCTCATCTACCTCATCAATTTTCGAGGAGAGCTTCAGGAAACGGGACATGGATTCGCGATTTAAGAAGAATTTCTGTGAAATCGAGCAATTCAGAGGCGAAAACGAGTGAAGATTCAACAAAATCGACCAGTTCTAGTGAAAAAGCTACGATATCTTCTGATACGAGCGGCAATAGATCTAGCTTCTTATCTGTTCTATGTCCACTGCTTAAAGTTTTCTCTGTGAGTCCTTCTCTTTTCACTCTATCTAGTTCTTCCCCAATTTTGGATTTACTTAGCTCTTATCTCTTCACAATTTCTGCTGTTTTGTTCTTATCAATTGTTATCTTTGTTCTGATTTGTTCAATTTTATGTTTGAACACTGCTTAATGAGATTAGGCTCTCTGTTTCATTCATTCTAATAGTTGTCAGCTGTTGTTTCCAGGGAGGAGACCCTTCTCAAGAGCGGAATCAAGCTTTGGAGGTTAGTCATGTTTTTCTGTTGTGGAGTTGTTTTGCAAAAACTTCTGTTTTATTAGCCTAATCTCCAAAACAAGGCTATCTAGGCATATGTATATCAACAAGTCAATTAGGTAACTCGGAGAAAAACACTAATAAGATCCGAGGGAAGTTTGACCGTTGTAGAAGCATTTAAGTTTCAGTTTACTAGCTCTATTAAGCTTGCTTGGATCTAAAGAACATTGTTACTAGCCGATTTTTCTTTGGTCTAGTGGTTAGAGTGCACTAGTAGTGACATCTGCGATGAAAGTTTCTCTTTAATGGGATTTAGGCAATCGGGCCAGTCCGTTGTGGCCCATGTTGACAAAACGAAAAAAGAACATGTTACTATTAGGCATTGTTAACCATTTCATGGTTCCTTAGACTAGGAAGGATGGAGTTTTTCTGAACTTTTCTGGAGCGGTTAATAGAATGTTGCTTTATGGATTGGTTACGAGACAGAGACCGTTTTTTTCGATATTTTCGGCTTCGATTACATGATGAAAAGCTCTGCATTTCTTTTTCTCCCCTCATGAACCTTATGGCTGACATGAATACAGGTTGCAACTTCTTCATTAGCATCTGTTGCAAGACTTCCATGGGGATCTCGAGTATCATCTGGGAATGTAGATAACCAAGATCTTTCTTCTAATCCTCCTTTGCGATTGCAGCTTTTTGAATTTGGTATGTTCTTGTTGATGTCACATTAAAAAACAGCACTGCTAAAACCAATTTTACATTGTGAGTGTTTCTTGGTTCTTGGTCAACAGAGGCATGTCCCTTTTGCCGTAGAGTGCGAGAAGCCATGACTGAGCTAGACCTTTCTGTAGAAGTAAGAACTGAAACATCTTTTACCTGTATGATAACCTATTAAGCAAAAAAAAAGCAAAATTGATTCTGATATCTGTTGGTGTTCAGGTATATCCTTGTCCTAAAGGATCTGTAAGGCACAGAGAAATGGTTAGAAGATCCGGCGGAAAAGAAATGTACTTTTACATTGTTCTACTGTCATTTGCTTTCGATTTCATCATCAATCATTTTAATCGTTTTGTGAATGAAAATGTGCAGGTTTCCATTCCTTATTGACCCGAATACCGATACTTTAATGTATGAGAGTGGTAAGTTTTTAGTTCCACCATTAATAGCCTATTGTCTTCTTCTCTGGATATCTTAACATTGTTTCTCTTCTCTGTTTCTAATGAACAGGTGATATCGTAAAGTACCTATTTAATCAATATGGAAATGGAAGAGGCCCTTCCACAGGACTTCTAGAAAGGTGAGCATCTCAGTTTCTACTATAGTCTCTAGCTCCTAGCTAAGTTTCTTTAATTGATGTAATGATAAGTTCTTACCGTATCACTGACTTCTTTAGAATTTTCCAGCACGTTGTTCACAGGATGGATGCCAACACTTCTCCGAGCAGGAAGAGGCATGTCATTATGGGACAAGGCTTCAACGAATGCACCGCCTAAAATGCTCGAACTCTTCTCTTACGAAAACAACTCCGTACTATCCTTCTTCCTTTTTCATCTCTTGTATCCAAAAACTCTTCTCCAGGTTTTAATTTATTCCATCTTTCTTCCCTTTTAGAATGCGCGGTTGGTGCGTGAAGCACTCTGTGAATTAGAGCTCCCTTATGTATTACACAATACCGGAGAAGGGTCCACACGAATGAGATCACTTATAAATGTTTCAGGAACCAACAAGGTCTATTTCAAGTTCCATCTCTTTATATAGCAGAGTTGCTATACTCTTACTAATTACTTATCCGGCTGAATCTGTTATTACAGGTTCCATTCTTGGTTGATCCAAACACTGGTGTCCAATTAGGTGATTACCAGAAGATTCTGGCTTACCTCTTCAAGACTTATTCTTCAACAGCTCATGCATAGTGCATAGTTAAGGTATACACCATTTTTCACATGAGTTAGATGCATGGTTACAGTCCAGAGATGCTTTTTTTTTTCTTATTTTAAGTAACTTTTAAAAAATTTGATAAAAAAAAATGTATATAAAGTGGTAAATAATGTATAATCAAGATTCAACACATGTCCTGCTGTGTCATAAGATTCTTCTCTTTCAAGCATCATTTTGATAACCAATTAACAATTAACAGAAGTCTCCCCACTAAGTTTCACATCTTCCCAATCATATCACATTATCACATATGTAATTATGTGTATATTTTAATATTATAAGAAATAATGAAAAAAAAAATCGAGTTATGGAGAAAGAATCAAACTAAATTTGGTGTATATTTTCAGTTATTTTTTTAAATTAACAATGTAAATTTTGAGCCAGTTTTTGTAGTAGTATAATCATAAATAAATTGATTAAATAATTAAATGAAAAATATATAAGATAAATGGCCTACTGTTGTGATATACCGAGGCCAATATCCGAATCGGGTGTATCTAACTGAGGAGAAACTAAATATAATTAAATTAGTAATTTGAACTAATGAAAATAAAAATTCAATGAAAACAAATAAATAATAAACATAATTTAATTTAATTTGTGTTTTATTTATTGTAAATTTTAGTGGTTTGTATTTTTTTAAATTAGTAGTTTATTTTATAATTTGAAAATTTTGCATTATTCCTAAACATTATAATAAGCAACAGATCCACCTAACTTCTGATATTCTTGTTTCAACAGCAACCTTAGTAGTAGCCATCATGTCTTCCTCAACTTCTCAATCATTTCTCTTCAATATATACACTTTCTCACCATCCTCAACATATCATCCCAATAATTTGAAAGACCAAACCTTTACTCAGAAAAAAAAAACATGGGGAACAAATCTCAATCTTTCATCAACACAAAACTCATATGCATCTTCTGTTCAATTTTGGTGTTACTCATCTTCCTCTTCAAAAGAACAAGCATCTCTTCTTCTTCTCCAACGACGCTAGAGGAATATAACCAAAAACCTAAATGCACACAACAATGCACCAAATTGCCGACTTCTTTATCCGACGCATTGGTTCATTACGTAACCACAGAGATCACTCCACAGCAAACGTTTAAGGAAGTCGCTGTCTCGAAGAGAGTTTTGGACAAGAAATCTCCTTGTAACTTTCTTGTCTTTGGGTTGGGACACGACAGCTTGATGTGGGCTTCTCTTAATCACGGTGGTCGCACTTGTAAGTTTTCTTTTGGTCAACATCTTTAATTAATTTATATCGGTTCAAAAATCTAAATAGGTAATTAATTGTAAACATTTTAAAAAAAAACATAATACTTATTTTGTGGAAATATAAATTTTAGTCTAATTAAATATAGTAAATTAAATTTAAATATTTTAAAAATAGTAAAATAAAACATAATACTTATTGTGGATGTCAAGTGGTCTAATATTCGTCTCCTTTGTTCTTCTGCACCGTGATCAGAGTTCAAATTTGAGTTTGTCTTAGTCAACAAGAACTAAATAGGACTTTTATGAAAAAAAAAAACATAATACTTATTTTAACAGTTAAAAAGAAACATTTAACGTGGAAGACCACCGGTCTAGTGATTGCCATGTTTGTGTTTCTACATTGTAACCGATGTTAGAACCGGATGTATCCAGTTGAGGAGAAACCAAGTAGAATTTAATTAGCAATGTAAAAAAGAATTTAATTATACTTTTAGTTGGATTTTATAAAATTCATTAGGTTAACATTTTCTTTATGTTTCTTCATAAATTTATGTATGTATATTGCAGTATTCCTTGAAGAAGACAAAGCTTGGATCGAGACAATAACCAACAAATTCCCAAGCTTAGAATCATACCACGTCGTTTACGACACAAAGCTAAAAGATTCAGACAAACTTCTAGAACTACAAAAAACATCAGACTGCAAAACCGTATCTGATCCAAGAGATTCAAAATGTGCTCTCTCACTCAAGAATTTTCCAGCTGACGTTTACGAGACACAATGGGATCTAATAATGGTCGATGCTCCTACCGGATTTCACGAAGAAGCTCCGGGGAGGATGAGTGCTATTTACACGGCGGGTATGTTGGCTCGGAATCGTTTAGACGGAGGTGATACTGATGTTTTTGTACATGATGTGAACCGGGCGGTGGAAGATGAGTTTTCGGCTACGTTTTTGTGTGGAGCGTATATGAGAGAGCAGCAAGGGAGGCTTCGACATTTTAATATTCCTAGTCATAGGAACCGGGAGGGGACACCGTTTTGTCCGGTGGATATCAGTCGTCGGTTTTGAAATTGTTCAATGAGGGGGAAGTTGCATGAAAAGTTGTTTTTTTTTTTAATTATTATTATAATTTTAATATTGGAATGATCACTGAATTCAGGGTTTAATTTTTTTCCAGTTGATTAGATTATAAGAATTTCTTATGCAATTCAGAGCACGTTTCAATTTTAAAATAGATTTGAGATCAAATTTTGGGGAAATGATAATTTGGAGAATATGTCATGTTATTTCAAAACATATAGAATATATATATAGCTTAGTTCTAAAAGGCGCTAAGCGCACCAAGGCGCCAATGTCTTTTAATGTCGCCTTGAGCCTAGGCGCAAAAAAGCGAGGGCTTTATTCCATCGAGGCGCATCACCTATAAAGTTTTCAAACATAGCAAAAATAATATTTACACACAAAAAAAAACATAACCCACGAACCAAAATTAATACTTATTCCTTAGAACAATCTTTTCAAT
>OVAW01000976.1:0-11015 GCA_900406365.1 Heliophila coronopifolia | reverse complement strand
ACACTGTCGATGGTCAAGCAATCACTCTGGTTCAGGTAGGTATATTCACTTGCTGTTTTAAGCTTCAATCTTTCTGCATTTAAAATCATAGGNTCACTCTGGTTCAGGTAGGTATATTCACTTGCTGTTTTAAGCTTCAATCTTTCTGCATTTAAAATCATAGGAATCATAGTTTAGCCAAAGTACAAACTAAATCAGTATTTTACAGTTTCCTGTGTTCAACTTCAGCTAGGACATTTCTAAAGAAAGTTATGTGCAGCCAAATAAGTAAGATGATGGTATACAGATCTTGGAAAATTTAGTTTGAAATGTCACCTTTAAGAATCGGCGAAGCGCCTGCACACAATTCATAAAATATATGGGAGGATCTTTCGCCGTTGAACACCTGAACAACTCTTGACTGGACAAAGGAGAGTATGAATTTGTCAGCGATGGCTAAGTAGTGAAAGTGAGACTAAACAGCTTCTTAAAGGAAACGCAATTACCTTCTCTAGCAGAACTATGCGCATTCAGCAAAAGTAGTTATTCAAAACATGAGGAAGACAGTAGAAACAAGTGAGCTCTAAATCCAAAGATATGAAAAACATTCATATGGATGCTCAAATAATACTCACGAGTTTCAAGTCTAGCTCCACATATCTTTCCCATTGCACTAAAATGAATTTCTATGAGTTTACCCTGCACCAGTTAAGATATATTGTTAAAAATAAAGAAGAATAACTTCCCAATCTACAAAATTGGTGGTCAAGCTAATCGATTGGGACATTAACAACACAGGGAAGTGGAAAATTTTGGCAAAAGAGCTTGTATAGACAACTCACAAATCGACTAGAGTTAGCATTTCTTGACGTTTTAGCATTCCCAAAAGCTTCAAGTATGCAGGTTGTCTGTAGAATTTTATACACTACTCCACAGCTACCTCCGCCAATACCTGCCAAGTACTGCATTGCATATTTGGCAGACTCAGTTTTCCCAGCTCCACTTTCTCCACTGCAGGAAAATAATAATGAATTCGCCGTTGATGTTAATATCAAAGAATCACATTAATGACCAATCTATACAAAAGAACCCAGACGTCTACAAACTTCAGAATGCAAAAACATGTACCTTAGAATAATAGACTGGTTCTTCTCTTCTGCATGTAGAAAGGTACAAAAAGTAAGTGCCAGAAACCCATTGGAAGACCGATTAGGACTTCCCAGATCATGGAAGTACGACGTGAAAATAAATGTATTCCCTCACCTCTCATCATCTGATTATAAGCTGCATCTGCCACAGCATAAACATGAGGAGCATCAACAGCCTTCTTCTGATAACCTGAGATGAAATCATTCCCATAAATTTGGACATTCTTGAATGGGTTGACTGCAATCAAGACTGGCCCTGCTTTACTCTATAACAGAGAAACATAAACGTTAGTTAAAAACTATGAAAAAAAGTAAGAAACAAATCGTAAGAGTCCTAATTTTTGGTAAACTCACATAAATCATGTCTTGCGAATATCTGACACCAAGATTATAAAGAACAGACGGTTCATTTAAATAACTAAGCTGTATAAGGTCTTCAACACCTTCCAAAATATCTGGATTTGCAGGAAAAAGCTCTTCAGTAGCCACTTTCACAACCTTTAATACACAAAATCACAGAAACCTGATAGTCAGACGGCAAAAACTTTCCAATTAAACAGATTGAAAGTTAAAAATATTTGAAAAACCAACTTACATTTGTGTCGGGCAACATTACAAGCGACGTATCAGCGGAAGTAGACTCTATCTTGCCCAGTTGCCACTGCCCATTAGCGACCCGACACCAAACTTGAAGTTTCTGAGAAAACATAAAAACACAGTATAAACACAAGACTACATACATACTTCGCTCAACCAAATATGTTCCAATTTTCATGCTTGATCAATCTAATAAGCCTGTTTTATCTTCATTGTCTTCCACAAAACAATCCAAGGTTAAACTCTTCTTACCACAAAGTTCAAAATCTAATCACTCGATTCAGATTTCTCTGAACTTTCCTTGTCTTACCAATCAGTCCTAACTCTACTTTAGCCTCTGAGATAATCAGCCTTGGAGATAATGTTCTTACAGTCAAAAGCCAAAGCGGTTCTCAAAAACCTCCTACTTCAGAAAGGAGCAAATGTAACAACAAAGTCACACCAAGAGAGAGATCAATGCACCTTCTCAATGAAGTACTCAACGTTATTGTTCCACTCGGTTTTATGCTCTTCCGTGTTCTCCGCCGGACTAACCTGAGCAGTACTAAACTTCACACCCTCCTCATACTTTTCTGCTGTGTAAGGAGACTCTGAGCTATGACCAGTCCTCTTTCTCTTACTCCCGAAACTGTTCCTCTTAACTCTCGTATCCTTGTCTTTCCTCTTCCCTTCCTCTTTCCTTTCCGACTCAGTTTCCACCGCAGGCGCATAAGCAACACTTCCGCTCTGATCATCCATTAGAGTAGAAACATTAAACTTCGCCGGAAGAGACCGGCGAGCCGAAGGAAGACGCGCTCTGGAATTAGGCCGAGAAGGAAGGTCAGGCGGCTTATCTGTAGGTCGATCGGAGTCGTCTTTCTGGCGGAGAGAGTCAAGCATCTCCTCCATGGAGCTTTTCCTTAGAATGTTCAGCGAAGTGGACAACATCATACCTGTTTTTTCCAATCACCAGAAGACAAGATGAAAAAAGCTAACACCAGAAATCAGATGAAAATCGATAAGCAATTGAGCTTTCCAAAAATTCGAGTTTCTGAAAATCGTGCAGTGAACGAAGAACGTAGGAAGTCAAATGCAAAACTTATGAAGGTCAAGGAAAACAGAGTAGAGAAAGATTAAAGCCCTAAGAAATGGATTTGATTTTTTTTTTTCGAAAGATGAAACCTTTTGTTTTTTAAAAGAAGATAAAAAAAAAGAGTAATGAATCTCTCTCTCTCTGTTCTTCTTCTTCCCCTCGTTTTCTTCGACACAGAAAACAAAATATTCAAATTTTTCGTTTTTTTTTTTTAACGAATATAAAAGTCCGAGTCTAAAGTATATATAAATGGTTCAAAAAAATCATAAAAATTAATAAATTCACAAAAATAAGGTTGCTATCATCGGTATCTTTTTAAGAAAAATTACCATTAAGGGAATGGATCTTTTACCATTTATCACACTTTTCGGATCAAAATCATAAACTAATGTCATATGATCTTCATTATATCCAAATTATACCGTATTTATATTCTAATCATACTCCTGTTTCCAATGCTTAGGATATAATTATGTCCGAATTGGTATAATCAGCTATACAATTTTTTTTTATTCAAAAAAACTAATTTATTTTGCATGTTTCATATCTTGTTGGACTACATTTTGAATAATAATAATAGATAAATAATATTGTTTTTTTTTATGTTTTGAAAAAAAAAATTATCGGATAACAAAATTTCAAAAAATAATTGGGATTTTTCGTTCTCGGTCTGTCCCATACCATTTCCGTCTGAATTTTAAAGAGGACAAAAATGGAAGACATATTTTAGTTTCTTAATTCTTGTCTCGTTTCCAAATCAAAAATATCTTATTTAGAATTGCGTTTACTTTTACTTCTTGGTAACTAATAAATTTTTAGAATAGAAACTAAAAACTAAAGCTACGCATTTTTCTTATGTGATTTGGAACAAGTTTTGATGAATTAATTTAAATTTTATTTATGTTATAATCTAGTTAGAAATCATTCATTTCTTCTTCTTTTTCATTGATTCTCTATAAATTGATGATCATCTAATTATATCATTATAGACCAAAAAAACCACATAGTAATTCACTAAGGTGGTTTGTTACAAAAATCAATGAACGTATATCAAAAACACTAATCTTATAATAATTTAATGACCATATAAAGCTTAGTGGTTCGCTAATCTATTCAATTTCCAACACCAATCTCCAAATTTTACTCATAATCATGAGATATTATGTTTATAACTTTATATCGTAACATTAACATGTATGTCCACTTACTTTTTTTTTTAACAAAAAAGTTATTTTCTAGTTTCTTTATATTATTTTGTCTACAAAGATGAAACTANCATATAAAGCTTAGTGGTTCGCTAATCTATTCAATTTCCAACACCAATCTCCAAATTTTACTCATAATCATGAGATATTATGTTTATAACTTTATATCGTAACATTAACATGTATGTCCACTTACTTTTTTTTTTAACAAAAAAGTTATTTTCTAGTTTCTTTATATTATTTTGTCTACAAAGATGACAAAAGTACTAATTTAGTGAACATAAAGTTGCCTCGGAGATTTTAATATTAAAATATATCCACAAATTATATAAAAGTCAAAAATGGATTTGTTGTAGAACGTGACACGTTGGAGGGAAATCGCTAAGTGACAATTACACCCCCTCCACAATCAAGGCTCTCACGTTAACATGAACTTATCTATCTATTAATATTTTTGGCATTATAATTTGGAAAATCTTAGCTATTTAATATATCATATAAATTAATATACATAGAGCGGAATTTTTGGTGGATCCATCAAATATATTAGTTAGACTTGGTTATACAATATAGTTGAAAGATTAAAAACATGACGTTGAAAGACTAGTTGATATTTTTAGTATTTATCTTTTATTACATAAACTTTATGTTATAAAGATACATGCCGAAAACTATATTAATTCTGTGTTTTTAGTTTGAAACATTCGCCTTGACCCCAAAATTTATTAAAATATTTTCTATTAGATTTTAGGTCCAATTTTTTCAAAAAAAAAAAAATCGTTATAAGTGGCCTCTAAATTTTAGAATTGCCTAAGGCCCCCTCGATTTTTTAGAATCTCATGGCCGAGCATGTTACGTGACAATATGATTACAGGAAACATGGCTCCCGCTAATCTAGCAAAATAAAATTAACGTATTAGACTATTATTTTCCATTAATTGGTCATTCTCACGAATTGTTTGTTTCTTATTTGTGTACATTTTAAAAACCATTATTTTGTAGTTGCTTTACCTCAAGTCTAAATTAGCTTTATAATCGTATAATTTGTTTCATATTATAATTAAATTATGGTGCGACTGTTGGTGTTATCAATAATGTAGGCGACCCTAAAAATTATATTATAATTTATTTCCTAGCATGTCATTACAATATTCACAATTCTACAAATCTATATTTCCGTCTCTCTTTTCTGAAATTGCTACTTCTATATATATATATATATATATATATATATATATATACACTTTTTAGAAATATATATATATAATACAATGCATTAACAAATACTCTTTTTGAATTAGATTAGGCTTGTTTATGTTTTTGATAAAGGAAATTGAAAAAAAAAAAGTTTGATCGTTATTTGTTTCTAGAAAAGAAGAACGTCAAGTAAAAATCTCGACTAACTCTAAATATTTGCAAGAATTAATTACATAAATTTCATAATAATAAAAGGAAAAGATACGCCTACTAAAAATTAGATAATGTCTTAAATCCATGAACTTACAATATGTTAACTATAAGAAACATGTGATTTAAATGTAACAATGATTACTTCACGTTAATACTCGCTAATCTATAAGTTTTTTAAGTATTCTTAGCTTATTTAAATATAATATTATCTCAGTGTGGGTAATTAGTACCACGGCCGGTCCTAATATTTTGGGATCTGAGTTAAAAATAAAAATCTATATATAAAAAACTGGTATGTAAATTTTTGGGGCCATAAATTGATATTTAAAAAAAATTAAGGGTCTATATATATTAAAAATATTCAGGTCAAGTTAAATTAAAACTGGAGAGCGGACGAATGTTTTTTTACGCATGGATCATAATCAGACCTAATCATTACTAATTATTTAAATATTTAAGTTCCTTTCATAAACACAAATTATAAAACCAAATTATTATAATGAAGGAGAAAGTAACACACTCGTATTACAATATATTGATGTAATATGAGTATTTTATCTGCCAAAATAAATCATTTGTATTGATTATGTCACATTTATTTTTAGATATCGAAAGTTAGAAGTGTTTTAAAAAATGAAATATTCAAATAGTAAACTACTTTGATTTGTGATGTATGTGGTCCAGTTTTAAATAAAGACAATGATGAGATGTGTTCGTTTAACGTACGTGATTACATAATTATACCTGTGGTTTTTAATGTGACATGTACTTATCTTATATTTCATTAATTAGGGGTTTTAACGTCGAAGCACATTAAATATCAGGCTGGTGTATTAATTTATGGTATCAACAACTTTCATAGAAATCGTCGATTAATGTAATGTTCATGATAATGTCTCTTCATTTTAATTCCGTTATAAATATAAATATTCAAACATTTTTTTATTAAGGGCATAAATAACAAGTATCATCAATCCAAACTGTTTTTATGTTTATTTATTTTAATATTATAAGATTTCAATGCTCTCTAGCTATAGACATTTTATGAACCAATTTTCATAATCTTTAATAAATACAGTTTAATAGTTTCTGTTCATTTTCCTTAAAATATAACGTAGACATGCGATGAGTTATACTGCTTTAGCATCATTAAGCATGATGGAGAGAAGGTGAGAAAGATATCATAATTTTATTAAAATTTTCTGACATATTCACAAGGGAATGTCCTCATTTACACTCATGCCTATCTTAGTCCTTTTTTGTCCTAAAGTTTACGACAAGATTTGCTTCAAATTAATCACAATTGTTTAAACGTTACAAACCGAAGCTAATTCCGATCGATTAAGCAAGATACAAGCAATTGTGACGTTCATTTTATGTAATTTAAATTGTGGATAAGACACTCAAAAATCCGTACATATCTTTAAAATGTCCCCACGAATTGGGTGTCGACCACAGGTCCACAGCTTTGATTTTAATACGGCAAGTGATGTTAGCTAAAGTACGAAGCTAAAAAAGTAGGCCAAAGTTTCTTTTAAAAAAATTGGGTTTGTTGAAAAGTTTGGTAGTAGAGTTTGTCTTTTAAAATTTCTCACTAGTCCACTTATTGCGGGATGTGATATAAAGTATAAACCACAATAATAAAACTAAACACACACATATAGTATAAAAGTTAATGTCAGAAAAAAACGTAAAAAGTAAAAAAGAAAACACAGTATGTCATAATATGTTCGGTCTGACAGATTTAAAGCTATGTGTTTCCTTTTGGATACAAACATATATGCACATATATATATATATTTTAATGTCATTTTAAAATTCATTTTTTAATAAACAGTTTTCTAATATATTTTTTTAGCCGTTTTTTTAATGCGATAAAATATATTTTTGTAAAAATTTTGGATCATAATTTATATATATTTAAAGATTTTTTTAAAAATTTGGCTCCTAATTTATATATATAGTGGCGGTTCTAAGTGGGATGGGTTTAGCTCTTAATCCGAGTAAATTTTATTTTGTATGTAAAATTTGACTATGTTTTCCTAAAAAAATTTTTTGCCCTCTAATTTTTTTTTTCTTCCTAAATTTCCGGAATCGAATTGGCACAAATCATTTTTTTTTAATAAAATTTTTCTATGTCCCCTTTAATTTTTTTCATTGATACTCACTTTTTATATATATATATATACACCACATATTTATACATATGATTATTTCTAATTAAAATGTATATAACTATATAAGTTTATGTTATTTACTTATTTTTTTATCATTGCATTTTTATGAGGCTGACTCTGTTATCAGATGGTATTTTAAATTGCATTTGTATGAATGGGCTGACAAAAGAAATATAACATTCTGGTCTTTGTAGTTGTTAAGGTAATTTAATGGGCTTTTGAAGATAAGCATAGGCCCAGTAAACTGTGTAGATATAAATACAGATAACTCGTCTAATGATTCAGAAGGTTTAGTTCAGTCTGTTGGTAAATATAAAAAAAACATAGTAAAGAACGTAAAAAACATATCTGAAGCGAGAGGATCGTTTGACGACAAGTGCCATGAATCTCAGTGTAAATCGATGCATCAGCGGTGGTTCCATCGGTAGATACTCAAGCTGCAGACTCAATCATGGTGTTGGTGAGTTCTTCGTTGCACAAGTCGTGTTGTCCTTTTAACGACCACATGTTCATTAATCATTATCTTCTCCGTCTTCTTAAGCTCTTTGGAAAACTTATTTTTAGGAGTAAAATTTTAAATTATTAATTTTGGGGTCTTCGTTTGAGTTTGCTTTCTCTGTGGGACTTACAGAAGAAAAGTTGGTTCGTGCTTCCAAGCATTGTGAGCTTCAAAGGAAGAGAAGTTTAGGGCCTGGTGCTATTTCTTTACATAGGAAAGAGAGCTCAAGTTTTAAACTTGCGATGCTTGGTACTGGTTTAGGAGGTAATGCTACTCTCTTCTCACCTGTTTAGTGATGCTGTGTCTGAATTCATCTGATTATGAACATCTTAAACTTTATCTTGGTTTCACAGTGGCGAACTTGGTGTCTCTTAGCTCGGCAAAAGCCGCAGACTTGAAGATGATTGTCTTGGTAAGGTTTAATCATAGATTAAGATCTATTAGACATATGTGATCTCCTTCATTGGTTTCTGTTAGTTTTCAATACTTTTTAGTTGGAACAAATTTGGGCCTATGCTTTTCTCATTCTGCCTTGGGTTGCTTCTGCTTTCGATCATTATCTTTTTTTGCTTATAATGTCCGAAACTAATTTGCTCAAGACAGGATCAAGCAACTTCTATGTACATCTTGGCTGAAGGAAGCCTTGGAGATTCGCTCGGAAACTTCTTGTATTCAGCTAACCAACAGGCTAATGAAGCTGTTCAGGATCAGCTATCAGCTCTCAGTTTTACAAGGTTTGTTTCTTGGATTCTCATTTCTGAGAGTTTAACCATTGATTTCTCTGAATCTCCTGCTAATTTATCCCTCCTGTAGTTTGTCAGTAATATTTGGGGCAGGACTTGTGACAAGTCTGTCTCCATGTACACTCAGTGTTCTGCCTTTAACACTTGGTTATATTGGTAAGANAGTTTAACCATTGATTTCTCTGAATCTCCTGCTAATTTATCCATCCTGTAGTTTGGCAGTAATATTTGGGGCAGGACTTGTGACAAGTCTGTCTCCATGTACACTCAGTGTTCTGCCTTTAACACTTGGGTATATTGGTAAGATNTCAGTGTTCTGCCTTTAACACTTGGTTATATTGGTAAGATTTTTCATTTCTCACAAGTTATGTTAGAATTTTAATTTGATGTTCTAAATCTTTCCTCACTTGTCCATTAATATGGCTGTAACATATAGGTGCATTTGGGTCTGGCAAAAGCAAAGGGCAGGTTAGTTACTCAATACTAATAAAAAGACATCAACTTTTTGTTTCACATTTATACTTCTCAGTAAGATTTCAGCTATCCATGAACATAGGTTATCGGAGATGCAATTGCTTTCTCACTGGGATTAGCAACTACCTTAGCACTTCTCGGCATAGTAGCCTCTTTTGCCGGAAAAGCCTATGGACAAATAGGACAAGGATTACCAGTAGCTGCATCCGGTCTAGCTATTGTAATGGGTCTCAATCTCCTTGAGGTATTTTTCTTACAAGCATTTTCCTTTTCATTTTGCCTCAACTGAAAGGGCCGTGTCTAAACACAATCTATTTTCTTTTCTTATTACAGGTAATCCAACTTCAGCTTCCATCGTTCTTTAACAACTTCGATCCTCGTGCTGCAGCCGCAAATTTCCCATCTAGTAATTTCTCCTAAAGACCAATCTCTTTGTCAATCTTTGTAAGTTTGTATCTTGACCCGTGATTTCTAACACTATGGTAACACAACGTTTTATTAGGTGTACAAGCTTATCTGGCCGGCCTGACATTTGCACTTGCTGCATCTCCTTGTAGTACTCCAGTTCTAGCCACCCTTCTTGGATATGTGGCTACTTCCAGGGTAATTCCAGAGCTTGGAAACTTGTCTACTTTGTTATCAAGTTTGCTTAAAAAGCTGATGATGAATAATGAAATGGTTTTGAAACAACAGGATCCAGTAGTTGGTGGAAGCTTACTCTTAACGTATACAACAGGTTACGTTGCTCCACTCATACTCGCTGCTTCTTTCGCCGGAGCTTTACAGGTATCATTTAGTTTAGGGGTTTAATAACTTTGTGATGAATTTAATAAAGAATCTGCTTATTTTAATCTTGTTTTGAATTTTGTTCAGAGCTTACTTTCGTTTCGAAAGGTTTCTGTATGGATCAATCCTATAAGGTATTGTTAAAGACAAACATTACTTCAACAAAAATGATTTCATATTTTGTTAATTAATGTTAAATCTTTGGTTTTTGGTCAGTGGTGCTCTTTTACTGGGAGGAGGTTTGTATACTTTCTTGGATAGGCTTTTTCCTGCTACTTCTATGGTCATGTAAGTATTTTGTTACACAGAAAAAGAAAAACTTAACAAAATGGTTGTAATAGTATATATAAATGCATACTAGTCTTTGTTTATAATGTAAAGTCTATAACAGAAAAATACAACAGACTTTATCACTAGACAGATGTTATAAATACATAGAAAACTTACATCTATTATTTCTCTTTTCACCAACCGAGTACATCGAAAAGCCCAATCTACAATCAATTTCAAATATATAAAATAATGTTTTAACAGAAAACTGTCGATAGATTGTTGCATGTATATATTTTTAGTTCTTAAAATTTCCGAGAAGATAAGAAAATACAGAAAAACCTCTCTCTCTCTCTCTCTCTCTGCGTGATCAATCAGTGTTTTGTGAACATTCCATCCATCAAGGAAGAGAAATCAAAGTCTTTGCTTCCTTGAGAAGATGGTGTGTTGCTTTTTGGTGTCGCTCCGTTCACCTGATTAACTTGACCACTGCTTACAAAAAAAACAAAAAAACACCTTATTTCCGACATCAAGCACTGGAGTTTTGAGTTCATGAAAATAAAAAACTACTCATTCATTTACCAACCTGGATGATAATGGGTATTGTAGAGCGTTCTCTTGCGGTTGTGCGGGTCTCATGTTCACGTTCGTGTTC
>OVAW01000971.1:0-11044 GCA_900406365.1 Heliophila coronopifolia | reverse complement strand
CCCAAATTTCTATATATTAGTTTGAAAAAATAGCCTTTGAAAGTTTTGTATTAATCAACAATATTTATTTTATATAAAACATAACTAAATATTTCTGTTAAAAATGATTTTGGTATTAAATTAAATAAATTTTAAATTCTTATATAAAATTTTAAACTGATCAAAGGAGTTAACACCGAAGTCTCCTGGCCTAGGGGAAGGGTTCGGGTTTCGGCCTGGATCACCCTCTGTTAATAAAAAAGAAAGATATCAAACATATTGGAAATCAAATACCCTAATAAATCGAAGGATAAAAAATCATTTTTGGATATTTCAAATACTAAATTCGAAAAGAAAAATCTTGATTTATTAATGTCTCTCAAAGATTAAAAAAAAAAGAGAACAAAGCTTTAGAAAAAAAAAACAGTTATTGAATATTTGAAATGTCAATTATATAAATGCATATGTTTTGGGTGCATTAGACTGCATCATTTTTTTTGTCAGCAGATTGCATCATTTATTACCAGTTAAAAGTATTTTCGTCTGCCTTAAGAATTCATAACTTCTAAAATATTAAAAGAGATTTTTAGAAAATATTTTTATTCAAAAAAAAAAACTTATTTATATATTTACTGTAGTGAGTGACTAGTGACCTTGACATCAGGAGTTGGATTCTCCACTTCTGTAATGAAATTTTTCTTTAACACTATTTTAGAAGTTATGAATTCTTATTGATATCATTTATAGCTCATTGAATGGTTTCTAATTAGTTGGCATTGAGCATTTATTATTTTAGAAAGGTAAATGATTTTTTACCGACGTGTTTATTGTATTCCTCGATATAATATGTTGGTGTTAGATTAATGATATCAATAAAAAATCATAACTTCTAAAATATTAAATGAGATTTATTTATTATAATATTTAGAAATACTTTTTTATTCAACAAAAACTTATTTATATATTTGTGTTTTAGTCATGTAACAATTAAATAGAATATAAAAATTATGAAAAAGAGGCAGAAGGTAATAATATTATTGATATTTTATTCTTTATAAATTATTTTTGTCGATTCAAAATACATTTTGGATAATGAAATTATGTCTATATCCAGCCTTGTTACAATCACATTGTGAAAAGTTATAGCCGCGCCGTGCCTAGTTTTGAAGAGATCTTAGGCGAAAAAAATAATGTGGCCTTTTTATTAATTTTTTTAATTAAAATAATAAATTTTTGAAACACACATTATAACGAAACACGAAAATATAAAATTTTAAAACACGAATTTTTCTTTCCTATAAAATCATTCATCAAACTCACATAATCGAGTTATCTCAACAATTTTTTTTTCGGTTGATTAGATAGGTAAACCAAGGTAAGACTTTATCAACTCCAACTTTGAAAAAATTATATTTTTTAGAAGCAACCGAAACATGAATCGTTAACAATATCTGATAAGATATCTTTTAATGTTTTCAAGAAATTCAACAGTTCAACAGGTCTCATGTAATCTTTTGGTATAACATTTCTAAAAACTTTTAACTAAAAAAAAAATCATTTTCATTGATCTAGTCTCTCGAAAATTGATGGTAACCAAGTCCTTTTTTACTATAAAATATATCCACTGCTGATCAATCTTTAGTAAGATTTAAGCTAATGGCTGAAATTTTGTGATCCAAACCGTTTTAGAGTTTGTTGTGTCCAGAAAACATAAAATGATTTGATAAAATCTCTAAACCAAAAAATCTTTACCATTGAAAATTTCAATTATATCTTAAATTTTGCAAGAAGAATCATGAATACTTGGTCAAAATGGTTTTTTTTTTTTTTTTAATATAATTTGGATCACAACAAGTCAGTCATTAGCTTAAATCCTACTAAAGAGAAACCTCATTGTCGAGACGGTAAACGAACTTCCGATGACAAGTTATGCTACTGCACTCAAACCACTAAACTAAAAATCACTCGGCAGTCCAAATGGTTTAGCATCACAAAATATTTTAATCATAATTTTGTATGTTTTATATATAATAACAAGAATAATTAGTAAATTATGTAGTTTCTTGCTACAAATATTTTTTTTAGAAATTATTGTTGAATATTATTTTTATTAAACATAAATAATAATATTGATTATTTCAATTTGTAGGGTTTTTTCTTAAAAGATATATGGTTTAATAATATATGATGCGTCTAATCATTACATTTACTCATTAGAAATATATTATCTATTGCAAAGATAATTAATAAAATAGTAATTTAATAGAAAAAATGATGTGGACCACAACTTATTAACTTTAGAGGATCATTAGAGTTTATTACAGATACATTTGCAATTAAGGCAGATGAAAATGCCTTTAATTGGTAATAAATGATGCAATTAATTGGTAAGCAGTTTAAGTTAACAACTTGTGGTCCACATCAGTTTTATATAGTATTATTGTTTTATTTATCATATATTAATAAATAACATATTTCTAATAAGTAAATATAATGATTAGATTAGGGGTTCGTAAAATTCTCGCCGAACAGGTATTTACCCTACCGACCAAAAGTAGAAGATTTCTCAACTGATCCGATCCGAATCAATTTTTTGATTTGGGACAACATTGATACTCGTATTAAAAACGGAAATTCCTGACTCGAATCTGAACGAGTAACTAAATTCCCAAATTATAGAAATTTTGTATATATTAATTATAAATAATGATTCATTAATGTATTTTAAAAAAGATTTCAAAGATAAAAATTGTTGTAAGTTGAAATGAATATCAACTAGGTTTATATATACATATTAGAAGTGTTTATTTGCTATTTAAAATCAATGCGAGACATACTTCGAATATAAAGTTGTATTTTATATTTTTTTTTATGTTAACCATATAAACTATAGTATAGTAACCAAATCTATTTCAACTTACATGCAAAAAAACTAAAACCAAATTAAACTAAACAATTTTTATCAAAAACTAAATTTCTCGAATTTCCAAAGATCTGAACTAAACCCGAACTAGACCAGACTCGAACAGAGCAAAAACATAGTTTTTCCCAAGAAAATATCATTACCCGAATACCCGAAACTCGAAAGTCCAAACCGATCCCGACCAAAATTTCCGAACGCCAATCCCTCTGCAGGCTTCATTGATCCTTCAAAACCTCAGCATGTCTTTAGCTTGTATCATATAATTTATGGACTCAAGCAGGCTTGGAGAGCTTGGCTTAATCAAGGCCAACTCAATCATTTTTGGGCCTTCGGAAAAAATAAAAAAAAGCCCCTAATAGTTTGCGTGCTCTCCTTATTCGTGGCATGTTTTTAGGTGTAGCGCTAACTTAAGCGTAAAAAAAAACATTTTCTTCTTCTCTTTAAATTTAATTTTTGACCTAATATTTTTTAGTATAGGTTCACAAAATTTTTCAAATACTAAACTTTTATCCCAGTTTTTTTTTTCAATAAGCCTAAAACTTTTTAAATAGCAACTATTTCATATAGATTTTTTTTCTTCGGATCTCCGAAATATCTGGTGTGGATATGTCTTGCAACATTTTGTATAGTATATCACATCTTCGTGATTCAATTAACACTTTTTCTAATTTTTGTTTTGTTTCTTTGTTGACAACTATATATATATATATATATATATATCCCGTCATATATATACTAAATATCAAATAAAAGAAAATATCACTTAGATATATGAATATGAATACATTTTTTTGTGTATTCTCAAGCGTATCACACTATCTTCAAGGTACTCCAAGATATGGTGTTTCTCGGCAATACTTATCGTTGTCTTCGACTTCACATTAGACAAAGGAATTCTGGGAGTAATGTGAAGAAGAGAGATGTTCATACGTTTGATATCTTAGTGTAATTTTGATAGTTAGTTTAGCTAAGTTAGAACTAAACCGGGTTTTTATGAGTGCTTCCGATTGTATAAATACTTGATCATCTTTCTCTTCTCTCTAACAAAAAAAATGATGGAAATATTCAATAACTTCATTCAATCATTTTTTGAGTTTTAATACCTTGTTGAAATATTCATTAATAGATTATTTTAAACTCAAGATTATGAAATACTTGGCAAATCGCAAAAGAAAAAAATAAAAATCTAAAACACAGTCTATGTGTCACGAAATATATCTCTCATGTCCTGAGTTGTGTAGAAAATGAACTTCTGCATCTATGTGTCATTGCTTGGTTTTGATAGTACCAATTTTTGCATACATATTTGACTATTTGAATAAGCAGATTGCTTGAACTGCATTAGATCTTAGCATATATATTTAAAAAATGTAGACTAAATATAATAATAATAATGTAAATAAACTATATAAATTTTGTGTGAATGCTGGGGACAATGATGCTAAAAATGCTTTTAAAGAGTTCGATTTCAATATTTATGCACATGTAACAAACAATATTCTTATGTATATGAATTCAAGATTTTAACTTCGTCGGAATGAGTTTAATGATAATGTTATTGGTTATAACAGTATAATCAGAATCTTAGGTCTTAATAAATAATTTCAATTAATAGACAACCTCCAAGATGAGATGCCTGAATTAAGAAAGATGTATGCCAAATATGTCAAATACAATGATTCGAAAGATGTATGTCAAAGATGTATGCCAAAGATGTAATTACACTATCCAAGTTTATGTCAAATACAATGATTCGAAAACACGTCATGAATGTGTTCAAAGATATACAAAATTAAAAATAGAAACCCGATAAAATATATAGGCAGTGTACACTAATATAAATACATGTTTGTAATCACAATTTGAATAGAAACTTTATAGTTCTGATTTTTGTGTGTGTTAAATCATTTTCAAATTTATTTTGTAGGTAATATAGTTAACGGAGAATTATAAAAAAAGGCTAAAAACCTTAAATTAATAAAATGGCTATATCTTTCATAACTAAAAAAAAATAGAATACAATTGATTTATTAACCCTTAATAAATTAAAAAAGGAAAATCACGGTAATTTGTTTTTTCTTAATTAGGAAAATCATATCAACTTAAAAAACATAAATATTTTTTTTACATCAAGAAAAAATATTCACTAAAATTACTTAATTAGATGAATATTTCTAAAAAAAAAACTAAAAAAAAAGTTGTTTCTAAAAAATCTTAAAATAGTTACGAATCATAATATGTTTATTTATTTTATTTTAAATTTTCAGACAAATGTAGTAAATAATCCTAGAAATATGTTAAAATTAATTAAAAAAAATATTGTTCCTAAAAATTTCCCAAAACTCGTTTGAAATCGAAATTAATTTAAATTTTAATAAACAATCAATCATCATTAAGAAAATTGGTTTAGAAAATCTTTAAAAAAAATTCCAAAAACTTAAATAATTAGTTATAAATCATAATTAATTTTAATTATTAAAAAAAAAGTTGTCAATAATCCTAAAAATTTTGTTCTACAAAATCAAATATAAAATTTGTTTTCTATTTACTCTCAAAATAAGTTATAAATCATAATTAGTTTTAAATTTATAAAAAAATTAGTCAATAATCCTTAAAATTCTCAAAATTTGTTAATTTTAAAACCTATATAAATTGAGTTATGTTTTTTTGTGTTATTATTTATTATATACAAATTTTCCCATCAAAAATTTGATTTCATACAAAAGGTATAATCTAACTTCTAAACTTATTTTTTTAAAAGTTTTAGTGTAGAATTATTATGAAAAGTCTTTCCGTGCAAAGTTATTCCAAAAATTTCCACCAAAATTATTTCTAAATTTTTAGTGCAAATTTTATTGCAAAAATTGTTTTCTAAAAGTTTTCGTGCAAACTTGGTTCGAACTTTTTTTAAAAAGTTATTTTGAAAATTTGTTCTATAGCAAAGTTATTTTTAAAAAACTTTAGTGCAAAGTTAGGGCGGAAAGTTTTTAAGAAATATTTCTTGCCAAGTTGTTTTATAAAACGTTATCATGAAAAGTTTTTGTTAAAAACTATTTTTAAATGTTTTTCTTGCAAAGTTATTGCAAATATTTTATTTTTTAATGTTTTATAACAAAGTTATTGTGAAAATTTATCTTTGTTTGTGCAGATTTATTGTGCAAAGTTATTTTCTTTCAATATAACGCAAATCTAAATTTTGTGTAAAGGATGTTGCATACATATATAGTTTTGGGTGATTGGGTTTTGAATGATAAGTGGCACTTTACAATTAATCCAACCAAAGGCAGTAAAGTACTCGATCTAAAAGATGATATGTCATCTGCTGAGTTACGTGAGATGGTTCAAGAAGAATACGAGTTAGATAATTCAATTCAAGATATTCAATTGAGTTATATTTTACCTGAGTCAATGTTGGAGAAGACGCCAAATGAAACTCCCCCTGTATTCCTTACAAGTGATCGGCAAGTTTGCAGCTTCATTCAAATTTGTAAATCTTTCTGTGTACGACTTTGCATTTCAATAACAAACAAAGACAAAAAAATTTGTGCAAATTCGACAATTGGTGAGCTCTTTTCAATTGGTGATAGAGGAGATGATGATAATGACGATGGTAAGAAAAATGATGGTGGCGATGGTGGTCAGAAAGATGATGATAACAACATTATATCTTCTACAGATATAAACATTATAGTGGGTGAATCATATAAAAGCAAAGATGAACTACAATGGAGGTTATGGATGCTAGCAGTCAAATACAAGTTTGCGTGGAAAGTATCCAAATCAAACACATCAACACTTGTTGTTGTTGGCAAAAATGATGGATGTTCTTGGAAAGTACGTGCCTCAAAAAAAGATGTATCATCTAAATATTTTTGGATTAGAAAATACGTCGATGCACATACATGTCTTGTTGAGAATAGAAGTTTCACTCAAGGAAATATTCCATCGAAAGTGGTAGGCAAACTTGTCTTCGATATATTTGGTGGTATTATGCAAGGATTGAAACCTAGAGATTTGGAGACACCACTACTAAAAAATTATGGGCTAACGTTAAATTATCACCAATTATGGGAAGCTTTGGAGCATGCTCGTGATATGCTAAGAGGTCCTCTTCAAAGTGGTTAGGGTTAACTTTCTAAATAAATATATCAAAGACAATTTTGTCAATAAATAAATATTTATTCACTTAATTTTGTAATATAGATAAATTATTTAAACTGTTCGACCAAAAAAAAGATGATTTAAATTTTTATTGTGTGAGAAGAACCTCGAGGGTGAAAATGAAATTCGTTAACTTTTTGGCAATAATTCAAATCATTCTCGGCCTCTCCGTCAATAGTAACATTAAAAATAAACTCTACAACAAAAGTTTTTAAAACAAAACAGTTAAAAAGATTTAAAATAGTACACTAAACTTATTTTCTGATATCCCTCAAGTCTGATTTGCAAAATGATATATCAATATAATTAATAATACTTAATTATATTCAAATCAAATATTAGAAACGTTAAATCTTAAATTATTCGATATATTGATATATTTTTAATTGTATGTTATACAAAACCGTATTTACTATTCCTATATTCATAACTTTTACTATATATATATATGTGTGTGTGTGCGCGCCTAATCGGAGATAATATACTAAAAATAAAATTATTTTCTTAATTTTGAGATGAAATATATTTAGTAGATATGTTATAAAATATCAATTATGCTAATATACCACAAATATAATAATTCTGTTTTAACATATTTTATTGACAACCATAATTAAATATTAAATTGATTTATGTTAAACTAAAAACATGGAGTTGTGGCGTAAGTTAATAAATATCGACAAATTCATAATTAAAAAATTATATTAAAAACTACCGAGTTGTAATATAACTTCAAAGTTAAACTATTAAACTAATTAACATTTATTCTCCCAGAATCCCGCAGTCAAATATTACTTAGTTTTTGTAATCTCATAATTGGTTCCATGTAAAAGGTAAACATTTGAAAAAAAATTGCAATGAGATTTACGTTATGCTGAGATCAGGGACTTGATTCCAAAGTGTATAGAACAGTTTATATTAGATTTATATCTCATTTAAAAAATATATATTTTTTAATGTGGTCCTCAAATTTATATTTGTCTCTCCTCCACGAAATTTTAGAGACTTTTGCAAATCTTTGAACACATTCATGGCGTTTTTTCAATTCATTTTATAGGACATAAACATAGATAATGTAATTGTATATATATATTCTTCTTCACGCATCTCATCAAAGGATCCCGAACATAGTGGTATAACCATGAACTTTATGCTTAACCTCATTTAGATTTTTTAATTATTTTTTAAGCTTTTCAGAATCGGGTGAAGTCATTTTCAAAAGATTATTGTTTGATGCATATGAATCAATGAATCTTGATTTTGTTTCCAAACAATATTCTTATGAAAATGAATTCACCTAACTCCGGAAAACAATTCATTATAATGGTTAAAAATCTTTGGAGGAGTTTAAGCATAATGCCCATATTTATATTACTATGTCAGAATAAACAATTTCATTAAAACGATGAAACTCTTTGATGAGATGCATATAATCACAATGAATGTGTTCAAGGATTTGAAAAAAGTATTGCTTCAAATTTGGTGAAGTAATGTATTTTACACTAATAGAATATCATGCTAAAGTTGAAGATGTGAAAAATAAGGATAAATTGTATTAATAAATGTGCAACATGAAGTACTCTTTGTTTTTCAAAATAAAAGAATATTTTTATATTTTGTTGTCTTGTTAAATAGATGAAAACATTAAACAAGTATACATATATACATTCGAGTCTTGACCTGAAATGGAAATAAAAGAGAAAAAAAGAAATTGGAAATTTAAAATTTAAAATTTAACTTATTTTGACATAACTCTTTTTACGTTTAGCATACAAATCATATGAAAATTTATTTTTTGTAATTCGTTTTTAAATTGGAATTTAATTTTAACCAACATAATAATATTCATATAATTATTAGTTTTAATATTTTAGTTAAATATTAAACCCAATAAGTTGAATATTTTATTTATACCAAAATAATATTTTATTAAATTTTCTTGCAAAATATAATTTTTATAGTAACTATAGATTTCACAATATCAGTTTATATACAAATTTACTTTATAAGAAATTTATTTACATTATAAATTGAACTTATTGTTAATAAATCATCCTATAGTATATATAGGGGTGGATGTTACTAAGATGAGCTAGGTGTACTTAATGCAATTATAATAATTAACAAACAAATTTAGTATAAAATTTTTATTACATTTTTTTTTCCAAAATCTATGTTTATTTTCTTATTTAAGGATATTTCCGGAAAAAAATAAACTTATTTAACAAATTTGATAATAGAAAATTTATTGATATGATTTTTTAGTTTAATCTTTTGTTAAATATAAAGAAAAATATTAACCATATTGCTTTATATAAAATATTTTTGTAATTTATATTTTTTATTTATATAATTATTATTTTTTGAATTTAAATTTGATTACTTTCTGAAAGGTAATTATTAAAATTTGTCTATATTAAATGTTTATTAGAAATAATAGTTTGCTCCATAGATTTTTTTCAAAATATTGAATATGACTAAAATAATTTTCCAAATGAAATGCAAACATTTTTAGAATAATTATAAATTAGATTAGTTAAATTTTTCAAAAGACTTTTATATAAAGCTTATCTTTGTAAGATATAGTTTTTTAGGTATGAGTTTTTTTTGTGTGTGTAAAATCATATACAAATCTATTTTGTAGGTAATTTAGTTAAAATACTTTTATAAAGATCAATGACAATTTTAACAATAAATAAAAGATCAATGAATATTTTCAAGCATGTATAAAAAATAATTTAAATATAATCTTATAAACCATAAAACTTTTACAGAATTATTCAATTAAAATTTGTATTAATATTATTTTCTTATTTAGATTCTTTGAAGATGATCAACTAATATCTACTATATAGTAAAAGAAAAACCATTTTACAAAAAATATTTATTTATGTATTATATTACATAAATTGTCATTGATTTATAATAAACAGTAGAAGGACATTTTAATCAATCTAAAATCTAGACATATAAACATTTAATGTTCAAATTAAATAAATTTAATTTACTAGACTAATTAGAAAGTAGATATTATTAACAATAAATAATAAACTATACCAAATACAATAGATTTTTATTTATTTTAAACGCAAAAGCCTTGTGAAATGGCACTAATAGCAAAAAAATTTTATTATTCTTGTGTTTTACTAATATTTTGCTATTTTTTTCCTCAATTTTTGCTTTTAAATTTTGCTTATATTTTATTAATGTTCAGAAAGAGAGAACTACGAAATTGTTTAACTTCAAGAAGATCAATTTTTGGGAACATATTCTAAACCTTTTAGTTTGGCCGAATCATAGCAATATTGTTCCGTACGGATTATCCAATTGCTCAACACAAATTAGTGGATCCATTTTTTATTGTTCCGTTAGGACCCTTAGTATTGTTGAGCCGGCTTGAATGAGGAAGAAGTTTGAATCGGCTTGAACGTACAAAGCTGCATACTTGAAAGTTTAGGTTCATTGGTTAGAAAGAGGTTTGAGTCGGTTTGAAACGTACATCGCTGGATTCTCATAACAACGCACGAAATTAGATAGGAATGAAACAATTCGCGATCAGAAGAAACACCACAAAATTGATAAAGATGTTGACATCGAATATATATATACATATCTTTAATTCTAATATTATTAAATAGAAAACCAACTTACGGTAAAATCACATTAATTAATTTTATATTTAAAGTCATTTTATAAGAATTTTTAATTTATGGTTAAAATTTTTATTAACCTATTTAATTTTATTTTTTATAAAATCTTGCTTTAGTGGTCAAGTAATCTTCTTATCTATTATATAGTAAGCATAAAAATTTTAAGAAAATCTTTAGTTGTTAAAATATTACACTTTTTGTATTATATTTTTAACTTGTTAAAGTTATTAACCTAATATTTGTCTTTTCATATATTATTTTTAGGGAAGTCAGCTTATTAAGCCCCGAACAATATTAAGGGTCCAAATGGTTGACACTTGGAGGAATAAAT
>OVAW01000969.1:0-11045 GCA_900406365.1 Heliophila coronopifolia | reverse complement strand
ACCTCCGATGCCTCCGACGACGGGCCGTTACGAAGTAGTGATTGACAATGATTGTATTCAACGGCTTGACTTAACTCCGTTTCAGACTGCCACCGGCATATCCTCACCTTCCTCAGGTAATTAAACACTCCTTCACATTTCTATTTAGATTGTATTTGTATATGTGTGTGTTAGTTGAAGCTGAAGTTAAAGTATTAATTTTTGTGTGTAGCTGAGCCAAGAATGTTTTTAGATCGAACCATTGGATTCACTATCAATTACAATAGAGAAGATCCAGGGGATCCACGTGAACTATCCGAATACCCGGACATAAGGCTATGGTTCGTTAGGCTTGATGCGATGTACCCTTGGCTTCCTCTTCTGCTAGACTGGCGAGCTGGAGAACTAGCTCGTTACGCTGCCATGTTGGTCCCTCACCAGATGAGCTTGAGAATGGGTGTTGTTTTCAATCCAGAGGCTTTAGAGTTGTTTGTCATGAACAAAGTGTTTGTAGTTTATCCATGGCTTAAACAGCATGGTGTTCCTAAGCCTAGGTTGAAGACCAGCGACATGGCTAGGATGCTCGGATTCGGTATTGGCGACCAACTCTTCGACTTGATCGATCAACAACACCTCTGATTTTGTTATAATAAATTAATGGGCTTACTAGCTACTACTGAGTTGTCTTAAAGCCCATTCAAAGATTGAGTATCCAAAGAAAACAAATACAAAAAAAAAAAAAAAAACTTATATGAATGAGGATGGCCAACAAGATTAATATCATATTATGAGTGGATGATGTCTAACATATACTAATTTTTTAAATATTTTCTTTTATGCTAACTTTAAAACGTTTTTATTCGAGTTTGAAAAAGTATTTGTTGATACGGACGTAGACCTAATATTTGGATGCAATAGTTTCTAGAATTTGGCCTTTTTAGATCTGCAAATATAAGCATTTATCATCGTTTATTTGTAAACTTTATTAATAATCATTTTTTATAAAAGTATATTATTTTAATATACCTCGGCATGTTGTTCATGTGGGTCTAAATTCGTTAGGTGATTACTTTTGAATGATCATGTTTTATTGCGTAATTGAATTCATTTGTATGATATAATAGAAAAATCAAATATATATATATATAGGAGTATTAAATTAATTGTTTTACGTAACCTTTGTCTCCTACCTTTTGATTTTTTTTTTTTTGTCAATCATCCTACCTTTTGATAAAACCTCGAAAGTCAAGAGTAAATAAGGATTAAATGTTGGGTATGGTTTTAATACAGGTCCTTCAAAAATAATAGACACTGCCTCCTTAATTTCGTCATAAACAAATAATAATCATCTAGACAATTCATCTTCTCATCACTTTTGTCACGTTATTCATCAATTGTATAACCTAAGACCAAACAAAGGTGTAAGAGAGCTTTGACACTTGGGAGTTGTTACTTTTGGAATGAATGTGTTTGGTCTTTCTAGAAGACTTGGAAGCCGAGCAGAGCCGTGCCCAGGGTTACGGAGGCCTAAGGCAAAAAACGTAAATATGATCTAAAAAACATATATTTGGCTTATATTATATAAAATGTGGCATATTTTCTTTATTAACATGAAAAAAATGTGGCTTAAATATTCAAATTTTTTTGGTGGCCTAAGGCGGTTGCCTTTTTTTCTTGTACATAGGCACGCTTCTGAAGTCGAGGAAAAAAGCATAATATACGCTTTGATTTTTCAATTTTGGCAATTGCTTTTGTGTTATTATTATTATTAAATTTGTTAAAGAAGGCACGTTATTTATTTATTTATATTTGTCGGCCAACCAGAAGGCACGTTGTAATGTAATTCTTTTGATAAAAAAAAAACAGAGTCCTTCTAGAAGCCCAAACCCACACATAATCACACGTCATTTGCGTACGAACTCTCCTCCTCCTCTTAAACCAATGAATAGCGATTACAAAAAAAAGGCTCCTCATATATATTATTAAAATAAAATAAAATATATCATTGAGACTCGTCAATAATAATGGCCACTTTCTTCTTACATACTGTATTTATATATACTAACTATAATACGTAGCTGCTCTTGTTTCTTTGTTAAACCAAAATAAAGAGAAACAAAAAGAAATGAACATGTTTGATGTGTCACCGTTCTTGCTCTTTGAAGCATCTGCGGATTCCGATACCTTCCTAAACGAAGGAGAATGCGTTATTAACGACTACGATGGTGGTCATCAAGATATCGAGTCCTCCTGTAGTGAGACGACTTCGTCTTGCGTGGCGTGGAAGAGCGAGAGACCGACTGGATCAGGTTTTGATACGGTGAAGGAAGGAATAGTATTGGAAGACGTAGAGGAAAAAGAAGAAGAAGAAGGAGAGGTGAATAGCTACAGAAGATCATGCGGGCGAAGCAAACGTGACTCTGATGCAGTGATGATGAGTGAGGTTGATAAAAGTCGAATGTTCTGGGAAGCTTGTCTAGCCTCTTGATCGGTCTTTCTTGTTTCTCCATAAGATAAAGCTGGATTTGTTTTTTTATTTATATATTAACAATATCTACCCATCAATTATGTACATAGGGTTTATCATCAAAATATACATATTTATGTTTTCAACCATATCATCCAATATGTCCAAAAAAAACGTAAAGAAATGAAAATAATACAATAATAATAATCAAAGTTGTGATTTATCTACTACGTGTGTATTCATATCACTGATTGAAATTTTATATCTAAATTAAGTGGGAGTATATAAATATTATCGTCGAGGCTCTAGCTGATAAATTATAATTAGATGAAACATAATGAATTTTAATTAAAATAAACAAATGAACTAAAAGAGGAATAACAATGTACTGCTCATCTTTATGCTACTTGCTAATGATATTTTTCTCATGCATTACTAATATTTTTTCAATATAATTTTTTAGATTAAAAAATAAAGATTAGTGGGAAATTTTTTTTCTTTTTGTCAAGCGGATTAGTGGGAACTTATTTCTCTTATTTTAGACTACAGAAAATGAAACAGTGATAAACTGATAATTTAAAAAAAAACGGTAGCGCACCCATCAATTAAACGAGTAGACGGCACGGTGTTTTTTTTTATTCGTCAAGATTAAGGTGTCCAAGCCAATGCGACTTTGGAGTGGGGAAATCTTTATAAAATCTTGAGAAAAAAACAAGTAGGCAATAGAATAGTGAGCAGTAGTGGTTTCTTTATTAAGGATGTTATACTAATTTTCTATTTCTCACCCAATAATATGATTATTCATTTTAAAATATTGTTTGGGTTAAAAAGCAAAATAATAAGGTCCCAAAATAATAATAATTAAAAAAAAAGATCCCGTAGTTAAAGAAGAAGAAAAGCTTGATGGTTTTACGACGTAGATATCTTCATCTTTATTGACCAATAAAGTAATATTGATTTGATAATGGTATCAACAACTATAAATTAATTAGATAGTGGTATTGTTTTTTTAGGTGTCCATTTAAGTTGGACACACCAACAAGAATCGATCTGCTTATCATTTTTATAATTTTTTTTTGCGACATTTAAAAAAAAAAAAGAGTATTTTAGTCTAGTCAGTACCGTGTCTAGGCTCAAGAGACCTAAAACAAAAAAAAATTAAAATATAGTTTTTCAATTGAAAAACACATTTTTTTGTTAACAGGAGTATCTAGGCAGAAAATTCGACTAATCCCTTTAGGTAAGAGTAACTCCGTCGATCTGAACCTTTTATCAAATTAAGTAGAATTCGTCAACTCCCATAACTTGATTCCAGATGGCATAACTCACAACAGTCGGCATTTTACTACCAATGCTAGAACTTCTGAGTAAAAACACATTATTAATTTGTTGTTTACTTTTTTATTTTTTATATAAAAAAATATCATCTAAATTTTTTATAATTTTTTTTCCACAATTTTTAATAATTTTTTGGTAGCTTACTAATGTTTTTTTCTTCTATTATATTTTCCATTATATTGCACCTTGCTTCTCACTCTTTCATCACAAATATATTATGAGTTGGGTCTAATCGTGCGATATTTCAGTTACATGGGCCAATGATACCAGGCCCAATAAAGCTACAAAACCGACCCAATTATAATATTCTTAAAAACATATTAATGTTCTTTTACTCATAGGCCGAACGATGAAGAAAGTAAAATGTCAGCGACGCAGGGACCTCACTCGCTGGCCTTCAGGGTCATGCGACTTTGCAAACCTTCTTTCCACGTTGATCCTCCCCTCCGTATTGATCCTTTCGATCTTCTCGCCGGCGAGGATTTCTCCGACGATCCGACTTCCTCCTCCTTGTTTCGACGTCACGTGTCTTCCGCCGACGCACTCGACTCCGATCTCAGTTACCGCAACAGATTCCTCCTCAACCATCCTACTGATCCCATCGGTCTCTCTGGTCTTCTCCTACTTCCTCAATCCTTCGGGTTCTCTTTCTCTCTCTCCTGTCTCTTTATAGCCGATTATCAGCTCTGATTGATTCGGATTTGATTGCGCAGTGCGATCTATCTCGGAGAAACATTCTGTAGCTATATTAGCGTCAACAATAGTTCCAGTTCCGAAGTTCGGGATGTTACCATCAAGGTTCGTTACCTGCATTTTCCCTTCTTAATCTGAAATTGGTGGTAGTAATTGGTTTGTTCATGTATTTCACCGGCTTCTTCTTAGACCTTTGGTTGCAAACGAAAAAATTAAGGTGATGCTTAGTCATATATCTCTGATATCTTATTGTAGGCAGAAATTCAGACAGAGAGGCAGAGGATTCTACTTTTGGATACATCCAAGTCACCTGTTGAATCGATACGGACAGGGGGACGCTATGACTTCATTGTGGAACATGATGTGAAAGAGCTTGGAGCTCACACGTGCGTTTACTGTGTTACTTTCTTATGTATCTCTTGGTTTTTTCTTTTCATTTCAATGTCTCCATGTCCATGACCACGACCGCCATTCATCTGTTAGGTTGGTTTGCTCTGCATTGTACAATGATGCCGATGGTGAGCGTAAATATCTTCCCCAGTTTTTCAAGTTTGTCGTCGCAAACCCACTGTCAGTGAGGACCAAGGTGACTTACAAGTCACACACTTATGAACATTTTCTTTGTCACTTGTTTGAGTTCTCTCTTCAGGTTTTCTGATTGTTGCGCCTTCTTTTGATATGCAGGTTCGAGTTGTAATGGTAGGTTTCCCTGACTGGTTCTCAGAAGCTTTACTTTTTCATGACTTAATATGGTGTTTTTTTCATGGATCTTTTATGGGAGGGTTGTGAGTATATTGATGATACATTTGGTAACTATAATCCTGTCCTTTTATAATTGTCGGTTAATGATCCCCTGCAAAAATAAATTGAACCATTTCTGATCTGATCCTGAGTAATCATATAATCACTGTCCAGGATATCTCCAAAAATTGGTAAAGCTTTCTTGTAAGACTAAGCAGCACAGTTGGTTGATTCATTGTTTCAGTCCTTATTTCGTGTCTTTGTAGTTGAATCTGTATTTATTTGATTAAATACTTGTAAATCAATAAAATGAGCTCATGGGTTGTTGAATGTTTTGGGAAATCGCTGTTTCTTTTTCCCCAGGAGACTACGTTTCTAGAGGCTTGCATCGAGAACCATACAAAAGCAAACCTCTTTATGGACCAAGTTGATTTTGAACCTGCCAAGCAATGGAATGCTGTGAGATTAAAAAATGAAGACTACCATTCCACAGAAGGTTCCCCAACCAGGTCTGTCAGATTTTCATAGAAGCGTTATGTGCATCATGGTTTCTAACTCTAGAAATGCGTCCTAAATTTTCTCCCTCTATATGCATTAGTGATCTTGGTGGACTAATTCCTAATCCGCCAGTTATTATCCGGTCTGGTGGCGGTATCCACAATTATCTATATAAGTTAAAGCCATCTGCAGATGTTTCTGGGCAAGCAAAATTCCATGGAAGTAATATCCTGGGTAAATTTCAAATTACATGGCGTACAAATTTGGGTGAACCTGGTCGCCTACAAACACAACAAATTCTTGGCGCTGTAAGTTTATGATTCTTACTCTGTGAAAACAAGACATAAATATGTGTTAATTCTATGATTGTTTGCTACTTGCTTTGTGCTCTAAGTCTACATGCATTTGTTTTCCTTGGAGATTTGAGATATTGTGGCCATTTTCCTCGGACTAATTCACATGATATCATTAGTCTTAGTATACACATACAGCCTCAAAAATCTAATCCATGCTATGGTCGAGTCAATCTTATAGTTGGTGGCAGTTAGAACAACTAGGAAAAATCGTGTTCCATGAATATCGTTATCGCGCAGTATTATAGTATTATGATCACTACCTTGTACTGCATATCTGAAATCATTTACTTGATCTAAAATTTTCATCTCTGTGATCCACAAACTAATGCCTGAGCTCTTTTGCTGGCAATTGAAAACGTCTATACATTCATGATTCATGGAAAAGCTGATATATGCATATTTATGTATGCTTTTGTGCACGTCATCTGTATGCTCATGTTTTAGCCTCTCTCGTTATCTAACAAATTTCCTTCGAACTACTCTTTCTATTTTTCTTTCTTTTCAGCTAGTCAGCCGCAAAGAGATTAATATGCGAGTTGTCCAGGTTCCAACTACTATACACTTAAATAGACCCTTTACGGTAATACACCTGTTTTTTTCTCTCTAATGTTTGTAATACCCAAAATATTTAGTTAAATTGACACTGGTTTCCAACTAAGCGTATACTGTTTTCCGCAGGCTTACTTGAATCTCACAAACCAAACTGATAGGCAATTGGGACCGTTTGAGGTTTCACTGTCACAAGATGAATCACAAATGGAGAAGCCGGTTGCCATTAACGGACTTCAGACTCTGGTATTTTAGCTGAAGTTTCTTTTGTTCTATACTGTTGTGCCTGTTTATTGAATGCTTATAGAATCTTTTGTAGTATAAGGCCAATGTGGTTAGTAAGTTTATAACACACACAGCCATGTATTGTAGCAGAACTGTGAATCATATTTTGGGTATGCAATATGTGTATGGCACCAAAACTTTACAAAAAGTAGTTGAAGCAAAGTGTTTCTGGTTGGAAGTTTCACACAAAATTGAAACTTTTGCTGCAGGTGTTGCCTAGGATTGAGGCATTTGGCTCCAATGATTTCCAATTGGTATGACAAACTGACGACCTCCCTCCCAATTGATTTCAAGGCCCTTCACAATTGTTAAAAACAACTTTTAACGCTAATATAATATTTACAGAATCTGATTGCCTCAAAACTGGGAGTCCAGAAAATCTCTGGGATCACAGCCTTGGACACAAGAGAAAAGAAAAGCTACGAACTTGTTGCAGAGATGGAGGTAAGTGTTACCATATTTGTTTTTTGTATGGGTTCCTCTTTAAAGATCAACGACCCTTTGCATTTCACCATTCACCATGATCATTATTATTGTTTTTGGCGTTGTGTACCGCAGATATTTGTAGAGACGGACTAATCTTTCAAAGAGTCCGAGTCATGTTCTTCCTCCACAGGTTTTGTTCTGTTGTTCATGTTTTTGGTTTTTTGTGTATTAGTTTAAAATATATCGGTTTAGAAGGACTAATCACTCTTTGACACATTCCATATATGCCTCGTCTTGTTGAGCACCATTTATTATTTTTACTTCATCTTTTTATCCAAAAATTGTCCTTGTTTGTAATTTGTAAAACATGTTTAATAAAGAACTTAATTATTCTTTGCATTATTCACATAGATTATTAATTTTGTATACAAATAATCGTATTATAATTGCCGACTTTTTGTTGACCAAAAAAAATATTGCCGATTTTTTATTATCATTCTATATATTATATAGTGGTAACATAAAAATCAAAGGAAACATATAGAAAAGAAACAATATTATTAAACTTATGGCGGTATGCAATGCTTAGAATCATTTGAAAATAAATTTGAGTTTTTATACTAAAGATTGATAAAACAATTTCAAATTATTTTTAACGTTAGATCTCTTTAAAAAACATTCATTTCATTTTTTTTCCTTTTTAGAAATATAGATTTTGTGAATTAAATAAATTTTGATTTTTTTTACTATGCCTACAATTTAAAAAAAAAAAACTAATTAGGATAATTTTGGGTGGTAAAAAAACTTACGTAGTAAATAGGATAATTTGAAACCAAAACAGAGTGAAGATAATTTTAAAATACTTAAATACTTTAAAACATTATAAAAAAACATATCTTCTGTAATAAAATATTTTTAATAACTTTTGATTATATGAATTTATATACAAATTTACTGTAAATATTTATATTTATTGTATACATGAAATTTTATTAAACTAACACAATAATAGAAATATGTTTATTGGATTATTCTATTTAATATTACTTGGATTTATTATAATTGTTTTCTATTTTAATTCAATGCTAGTTTATGATATACAGTATATATTTTTTACAACCATACAAAATGCTAGTTATGATTACAGTCTACTATGTCTTCATTATCAAATTTGTTATTACAAAAAAATCATTTTTTAATTTAAAACTTTACAAAATGATTAATGACAAAATTTGTAATATAAAACAAACTAGGAAGTTACCCGTGCGCAGATTTTTTTTTTAAATAGATTTTTTTCGTTATTAGTAAAATTTACTTATAATTTTTTGTGTATTTTTTCAACATAAAGATTTTGCATATGCATGACATACCTTAATAGCCACACATTATTCTTTTAACTTCCATGGACTTATAATGGAACCCTCCCGTTATTGAAAAAGTATAGAATTGTTAAAAAAAAACGTAATTATAATAAACAATTAAAATTTTAAGATCGAATGAACATTCATAATACTCACTCATGAAAAGAGGTTGAAATTTAACCTGTAAATATCAAAGAACTGCGTTAAAAAATAGATATGAGAAAAAAATTAAAACATCACCATTGTTATCAACAAAGACACAGTTATAATAATTTTACAAAGTTGATAATAATTTATGAAAGTAATTATTTTTGAGATGTTGAAAGTGATAAATTATCATAAGATGAAGGGTGAATACATTTAGATAGAGGATATATTTTTATTTTATAGAAAAAATTAGTTAAAAATTAGATTTAATGGGTGTAGGGGTGTTTTTATGTTTTTTTTTATAAATATTTTGTATTTTTTATAGTAAAATTGTGTTGAAATTTTGGCTTAGAGATAGTGGGTGTATTGGTGTTTATATGTTTTGTTGTATAAATATTTTTCGTATTTTTAATAGAAATATTTAATTAATTTTATAAATATTTTTTTGTGTTATTATTTTTGTATTTTCTATAAATAGATTTTAAATTTTGTTTAATAATTTTGTTCAGAGTTTTTGTTAATTTTGTTGATTAAATTTTATTCCAGTTGTACCCTTAATGAATTTTCTATTTTTAGAATATTTTCAATAACCTAAATTGTAATTATTTTGTTTTATAAAGTTTTTTATATAGTAAATTATTATTTTTTCTAAATAAACGAAAGAAATGTTATCTTTATAATAAAACAAATAAAAATTGATAATCCAAATAGTTTAAGTTATATATCTTCATGATTATCACACCTTGATTCATTCTAACTTATAGATATAAACTTTCTCTACTTCTTTTGCTTCTTTTGATATTATCTTATGTCTGACATAAAAATACAAGATTTTAACTTTTATCATATGACTTTTATTTTAGTTTTGTAATGTTTTTTCCAATATTTTAGTATATTCAAACAAGACAATTATACTATTCGATCCATCCTATTCTATATCAATAACAACTTTTCTTCTTTCTCTCTGGTTTTTAACAAAAACAAATATTGATAATCCGAATTTTATTTCAACTTTTATCATCACACGTGTCCTCTTAGGGGTTATTTTGCATTAAATGCAAAATTTGTGCCAAAAATACCCTCGCCAAAAATCCGGCGAATCTACCTTGGATACCGACACCTCCGACAACTCCCACGAATACGACACCGACACCTCCGGCGATTGAAACTCCAGCTGGAACAAATATCAAAAACGAAATACGGAACGAAATCCAGAGCTCTGTGACGGAGTCCGTAGGAAAAAGGTTCGTCGATTTCATCGGAGATTCTGGTTCTTAGACCAAACAATGGTAGCAGCTTTTTTTTTTTTTTTTTTTTTTTTNNGCAGCTTTTTTTTTTTTTTTTTTTTTGTTTAAAAACTAATCGTATGATTATCGGATTTTTTTTTAATATTTGGCAGGAATTAAGTTTTTTATATTGTTATTTAGTATTTGAATATATATAATATCGCGGAATTAAGTTTTATAGTTTACATAAAACATTTTGTCTTGCTCGTCACTGAAAATAATTTACATAAAACGCAAAGCAAAGCAATCACTGATAGAAAATTTAGGTAGTTATTGTTCCTGAGGGCTATGCGTTGCTCATCGAGTCAATGACTAACTCTTGATAAAAAACTAGTTTTGCATTTTAGCTTGTTCATGTTTCCTTAACTTCGTTTTATCTCTTTATTTGGTAGAGCTTCTTTCTAGAGCAAACAAATTGAAAAGTTATACATATCTAGTCTACTATATATTAAATGAAAAACCAACTTAGGCAAAAAAATTATTTCATGTGTGATATGAGACATTAAAAACATGTGGACCTTCAAAACATTATTTTATTGCATAACAATAAATTCTAGAAGGACATTTTTGTCAATCTAAAATATATACAATTAATGGTTAAATTAATTATAATTTAAAATTAATATTATTAAGAACAAAAAAAAGAATATGTTCAACGACACAAATTTTTTTTTTTAAATTACACATATAATATAAACATTCAATGATTTATTTAATTAATATAAAATTAACCTTACATCTTCTTTATCCTTTTACAAGGATAGTTATGACATTAAATAATCAAAATTAAAAATTAAATAGTATATTATATTTCTATTAGAAATAAATTAATTAATTAATTAAAATATATAACATGTATAAAAAATTAGGGAGAAAAATTATTTATAACATATTTTAATTATTAAATTAGAAAAAAAAA
>OVAW01000968.1:942-11058 GCA_900406365.1 Heliophila coronopifolia | reverse complement strand
AATCCAGAAGTTTTTTCGACATTTTTATTGGAAAATTAAAATTTTCAATATTAAAAAATTAACAATATGATTTATAAATATCAATCAATATATTATCCAACAAAGAAAAAAACGAAAAATATTTGATCAATAATGTCTAATATTAATATTTAATACACCAAATAAAACATATTCTTATTTGTTTAGTTATATATCAAATTCTATCAAAACTAAGTTAGTTAAGAAACACATTTAAAATTACAAAAAAATATATAAGAGTTAAATTGATGAAATTTTAGATATTATACAAGATCATATAAATGTAAGAAATTTATATGAATTATGTCTAAATATATAAAAAATAAATTTTATGTGTTTTAAACGGGACAAAACAGAATTTCAAGAATTATGTTCCCGTTCGGGAAATGAAAACTTTTACCAAATGGGAATGGATTCCAATACAGAATTGGGACGGGGCGGAAAATATGCCCATCCCTACTGTAGCCGTAAGGACGATTCTTCAATAATATCTAAAGCAAAAAACCCTAATAAATCAACGATCTCAGAAAATTAACATTCTAGATGAACAAAACAACGAATTCAGAAAATTCCAGAAACTATAGCAGAACACATCAGATTGAATTAAGTGTAAAACTGTACACAATTGCGAAATCTATCGCTAGGCCTTAACAGCAATGCAACTTAGTTTCAAAAACCTAAGGCTCACTCGAGAAATCCACAGGAAACAGAGACGAAAACTCACGGCACAAAGCTTTCTTCTTCTTCCTCCTGCGGCTTAAAGGGAGATTAGGTTTTAGTCTATATATATTCTAAACCTATTAGTCCCTAAAAGCGTGAAATTGGGCCTGATGGGCCCATTAATGAAATCTATTTTCTTTTGTGGTAAATATGTTAGACTCGATTCGGTTATATTCTAAAGCCGATTAACCAATTAAACCAATTAAAGAAATCATGTTTTAGATTTCGGTTCAGATTTAAACCAATGAACCCGACCGGTCTCTTTTTTTAATTTGCAAACTGATCGGCACATTCAATTTCGATTTTTTTTTTCTTTTTCAAATAAACTATATTCATNACACATTCAATTTCGATTTTTTTTTCTTTTTCAAATAAACTTTATTCATATATTACTTTCCAACGTTTGGTACAATTAAGTTAATATATCCGTTAAAACTTAAAACTCTTTAAAAAAAATATGTCTCTAAATATACATTGAATTATGGTAGATTATCTCTGTGTTTCTACACTGCTACTGCTGGTTCGNGCACATTCAATTTCGATTTTTTTTTTCTTTTTCAAATAAACTATATTCATATATTACTTTCCAACGTTTGGTACAATTAAGTTAATATATCCGTTAAAACTCTTTTAAAAAAATATGTCTCTAAATATACATTGAATTACGGTAGATTATCTCTGTGTTTCTACACTGCTACTGCTGGTTCGAAACCGAATATAAATATCCAATTAAGAAATTAAATAGGATTTAATTGGTCATTAAGATTGATGGTAAAAAAAATATTCAGTTTAAACAACTGGTTTAGTGATTATCACATATTTATTTAGTTGAGAAAAAATTAATAAAAATTTATTTAGACAATAAAATTGATGATGGTTAAAAAAAAATATATATATATATACATACGTTAAATAAATAAAAAAATTATTAAGAGTAAGAATGATAGTAACTTAATGGTAAAGTTATTATCAATCTACAACTTATGAAAAAAAAAAATCGTTAAAACTCTTAAGTGAAAACTAAAAATTATGTTCCAAATTGCACACTAAATAAAAAAAAATCATCATTTTTTAATGTTGATTTATTAATTCTTAGATAAAACTATGGAGGTTCCGTTGCGTTTTTAATTACATGCATGTTGATTTGGATGATAATGACTTGGTCATACAAGAGAATTAACGGATAAATAGTGCAATGACAATGATATTAGGAGTCCGATTCACCGCTTCAACAATAAAATTTTCTCTTTAAATGAAATTATGAAATTTAGGTTAATAGCAGATATACTGTAACCCATTTAAAAAAAAATGTAAAATATTTTTTCTTAATTGTCATTTTATACAATCATATCACCTCAACGGTTAAAACAGAAACATGATCGATGGTTTATGTTTGAAAATAAATAAGATCACCAAAAAAAACGATGATGAAAAGGATGGAATATGGTAGAGAAATAATAAGAAATAGAGAAAATGAGAATGAAAAAAAAGAAGAAGATGAACGAACGAGAAAAAATAGTATTTGAAGAAAACATTCACAATTATATTTCTTTATTGGTGTATTCGTTATCATATGTGGTTTGGTTAAGTATAGTTTTTTTAAATTTAACTTTTGAAAGAGAAGTTTGAAGAACAATGTGCCAATAAAGATAATCTTAAGTTGGCGGTTTCCCAAATTCAATTTTGAGTCATTTTAAGCCTAAAGCTTGCTGTGTATAGAATCGATGGTTTCAAAGACCATAATTGTTTTGGAATTTTCAATATATTGCAAATTAAATTATATCATGCAGATGTAGAAGTTGTTCTATCGGATGAATTTGTTCTACAAATTCTACTAGATAAAGATGATGTGACTGCAAAAATTGTTCTACCTGATGAAGATGATACAACTTTAGAAGACTCTGATTCCGTTGAGGTTCATGTTAGTTCCGATGAATCTCCAAAGAGTATTTTAGATTTATATTCATCATCCAGCCCTTCATATTTAAATGATATTGAAAGTTGTATAAAAAAGTGAAAAAATAATAATAATAAAGAGACCGGACATGAAAAAAAAAAAATATAAGCTAATATATTACCAGAGCACCGGTATCAACCATCGCATTTTCTTCCGTAATTTTCTTTTTCGTTTCTTGTTTTTTTCATGGTGTTTTTCCCAATCTTGATCTTTTCTTCTTCTTGACTAGTCTTTCTTCATATCCTGGATCTTGATGATAGTTAAGATGCGAAAGATTACAAAGAAACCACTATACGAAACTCGGCCAGATCCATAGCTTATTTGAGCTCTTATTTTCTTCTTAATGCTCCCACGTTAAGTCGTTAACGATCATTCCGGAACCAATTCATACGCCTTTACATTTACAAAACAGTGATCATCATGGTCTTATCATTTTTTCAATGACTCTTGATGTTACAAATTATGGAGATTAGAATATCACAATGCTCATCGATCTCGAAGCTAAAAACAACCTTTAGAATTTGGTTCTACTGCATTAGCATGGTAAAGTCATGGATACTTAACTCTGTTTTCCTCATATATATCGCAATATTAATCTCCCAACAACCTTTCANTATATATCGCAATATTAATCTCCCAACAACCTTTCATTTAACATAACAAATTCAAGATTTACGTCAAGATTCCATAAATTTATTTTCCTATTACCTAATTTTAAAGAGTTATGGGACCATTTAGATGGGACTAAGGAAGTTTATTACCCTTACACTTGCGGAACATTTAACAAAATGACAAAATCGATATATCACATATATTTAAGTTTTTAGTGTGTTGTATATTAATATTCTAAATATGGAAGACGAGTGAAAAAATAAAAACTAATTGTTTGTATATTGTAAAAACGAAAAAAATAGATGGTAAAATGACACATTTGCATAGGTACTTACTTATGGATTTTGTTTATGTATAACTATGGTTGATGTAGAAAATTTATTACACAAATTTTGACAAGAAAGATATATTATTTATAAAAGTATTTTTACTTGATCCTTTTTTTTTAAAGAAAATTAGGATGATATATATATATACTGTGAAGACATGACAATAGATTCAACAAATAATATGTAAAATCATATAGTTCTAACAAGATATTGAAGAAAAGAGTAAATTAACTTCAAAACTCTCTGGAAATGCCAATAGATTCAGAAAATTTGTTAGATAAGTTAGATTTAATGAAAAATCATCTTTGATATTATCGTATATATATTGAGAGGTGTATAATCATTATTTTTATACTTTATTAAAAAAAANNNNAAAAAAAATTATAACTAATTTATTTATTTTAATTATTATTTTTTACTATTTATGTGGCTAATTAATTTCAAAGAACCTTTTGAAGTGGCTAAATTAAAAACTGAAATGTAGATTATAAGGTTTTTACCTTTGTTTTAAAGCGCTAAATTTCTTTCAAATCTTTAATTCAAGTCATCTTTTCTAGTTAGATGTTCATCTTCTTCTTTTGTTCATTTCCATCTTCCACATTTTGATTGTTAGTGGCACATAATCGGATAAATTCTTCTTGATTTTTATTGTGTTGTATGTATTTTCGTGATTTTTTTTTAATTAGGTTTTTTCGTGATTTGCTGCTTAGTTTTTACATTTGTGATTGTATATTTCTTAATCCAAATTTTCTAAATTGGTTTAGATTAAAATGATTTTTTAAAATAGTGTTTTTTGTTTCTTAATATGTAAAAAAGACATTAGCGACCAAAATATACTTGCTCTTATATTTTCGTGGGCGCTGGAGAATCCACCATCAGCTAATTTGGTCTTACTCTCTAGTGTTGGAGATTTCTCATATACTCTCAACGAGTTAGCAAAAAGATAAATACAAAAATTACATCGATAGACTTACCAAAATAAGTTGTGAAGTCCTTACTGAATGTTTTTAAGCACAATCACAGATTCCTCGAGAAAGAAAGTGCAACGTCAACAAAAACACCTCTTAAAAATACCTAGTTGCAGTGGCCAAAGAAGAAGAAGTGTTGCTTTTGAATCACATAAAAAATACAACATAGTTTATATAATATAAAATAATTTCATATATTGTTTATTAAAATATTGAATTCTAAAAGTTTGGTATAATAAAAGTTTTTTTTAATATTAATAATGTTTTTTTTTCAAAGATTATGTTAAAAAAAAATCTTATATTTTTCTTTTGTTTTGCTTACATTTTACCCTTTTTTTTCTTCTTTTTTTTATTTTGCTTACGTTTTACCATTTTTAGAGAAACTTGGTATTTCCCAAATTCAAACTGGATTAGAGATATAGTGGAGTGGTTAGTGTGATAGCTGATTTCAATTAATTTTGAATTTGGAATCGTAATCAATGTTAATTTTAAATTGGAATCTGACTTTTTATTATTCGTAGTTATATATTTTTGAATAAAGTGTTGATTAAATTGCGGATATTGTGATACTTTGACTACGAGAATTGACACTAACATTCTCTTCCACCTTTTTGAGTAAGTATTGTTTGTTTGTTTTTTTCTTAGCATAATTGACGCAATAGTAAATAATAATTACTTAAGGATACTGGGGTACAATAGTCAAATTCGAAAAAAAAAATCATATAATAATATTATCATACAAGATTCAAACAAACTTCTAATAAAAAAAAGATTCATACAAACTAATATAAAACTAGAGATTACTGAAAATGGCAAAAAAACAATCTTATACTATATAAAAGATAATAGCAATTTGTGCGGTCGCTAATGCTGATGAATAAGTATATTTAGTGGTGGATTGAAGACCAAAATTTAGGAGAGGACAAAAATTATATTTTGAAGCATAGTCAAATTTTATATAAGAAAAAATAAAATATTTTTTTTATGAAAAAAACAATTCTACAAATTTAGGGGGATCCACTCCTAGGTTCTCTACCGAATATACTTTAATTATAATTTCTCGTCCTAATCTGAAATTGTTCGAGAAATAAATGATAAAATAATACGATTTGTATTATTGTATATAATTTTACAATAAATAGTGATAAGGTTAATAAAAATTTGGAACATGATTTATCCGAATAAATGTATCATATTCCTTATTATGAATATATCATAAGGATGAAATATCATATTCTTTGATATGTCATGGGCCTTAACCAAAAAAACAATAATAATAATATATATGATATGTCATATTCTTTAATATAAATAAATTATNTATATGATATGTCATATTCTTTAATATAAATAAATTATAAAGGTGGAAGACAAGTAGCCTAATGATGGCAACTTCTGTGCTTTTACACCGTGACTGAGGTTCGAACCTTGGTTTTTCCGGTTGAAAAAAATTAATTAAGACTTAATCAGCCAGTTGAGCTGTTGATAAAAAAAAAATCATAAAGATAGTCAGACAAACAAAAAAACAAGAAAGATAAATACATCATATTCTTTATTAGAAAATATAACATTTTGTTTATTAGAAAGTTAGATAATTTTCTGCGATGGGTGCGGTATTAGTTGATTAATAATTAAAAAAATTATATAACAAAAAAAACATGTCTTGTTAAATCATATTAAAATATTTTGCTTGTTTGGTGAATTAATATTACATAAAAAAAATCACATTTATTAAAACATATTTAAACTTGTTCCATCATATGGCTTTTTGTTTTTAGATATTTTTTGTTTTTAGATATAGGTGAAAGAGAGATTGTATTCATTGAAATAGAATTTGTTTACCGTTCAAAAGACTGACTAGAATTTTTAAAAAGTTAACACACAAAATTTTTGTTTACTTTTTTTTACCATTAATTTTAATAGTTAATTAAATCCTAACTAATTTTTTTTTTCTTAATTTTGCTTACTTTGATTGTCCAAGAATTGAGTTACCAACCATTTCTAAGGATAAAAACGATAAAGTGGATATAATTGGTGATGGTATTAATATGACTGTCTTTTTAACCAAAAAAAATAAAATTATTAATATGAATGAAAGGGAAAAAAAAACATAGGANTAAAAACGATAAAGTGGATATAATTGGTGATGGTATTAATATGACTGCCTTTTTAACCAAAAAAATAAAATTATTAATATGAATGAAAGGGGAAAAAAACATAGGGTTACGCTGACATTTTCTTCTCATATTTTTAAGAATAACAAATTCTAGGTAGTTAATTATTTTTATCCATTTTAAATAAACTTGCACGCTAATAATACACGAAAAAAGAGAATACCGACATTTCCACTTCAGTTCATGGAATGAAGAGAACCTAAATAGAAAAAGGGAAAAATATATATCAAATCTTTTTCTCATTCATTTTCGATTTGGGTTTTTCTCAATCTCATGAAAGTTTTGTTTGTATTAGAAACACTCATCAAATTGTTGTTCACATTTTTATATACTAAAAGACATATAATTTTTTGCCAAATATATACATAGAAATAGACGAGTTTGAAAATGAAATATTGGAAACAATCCAGAGTCTTCGGCTCAAGTGGTAAAGGGTTCACAGCTGTGAATTCCGCCACCCGGGTTCGAAGTTCGAGGGAGGCGTACATTTAAATTGATCAAAGGGGCTAGCGCCGAAATCTCCTATGGCCTAAGAGAAACAAGAAAAAATATTTTGGAAACAAGAAATGTTCTTATTTGAGTTAACTGTATAATACGTTAACGGGCCAACCCGCGGCCCGCAAATTCCCGTGGACAAAAACAGACTATAAACAGGATTAATGGCTTAAATTCACAGAAACATTGCACTCATAATCACCGATTGGCAGTGTACATTTGGTTAAGCCCGGACGACTATCTCTCTTTAGTTGCTGTAGATATTTTCTTCAAAATCTATACATTGCCCTTCTATTGAAAGTCTTTACACAAATCCATGTCCTTTTTGCCAAATTTAGATGAAATGGTAGCCAGTTATCCAATTTGGTTTTCAATTATATCTTTTGGTTTTAAAATTGGAAATATGCTTCACAAGAAAAGAAAAGAAATTGGAAATATATAAACAATATTACTACGGTTCATATTTGAGTATGAGGATTGATTATCCTACTACATACTACTAGTTCTGTCAATTCGGACAGGCCATTGGCAACCCGCAGCTTAGCCTTCGTTTTTTGTCTACAGACTTTTACAGTTTATTGTATTTAGCCAATTTCCTTCCGTAGACTTTTGTAGGTTAGCCCACTAATCTATTATACAATAAACTTAAATAAGAACATTTCCCGATTCCAATATTTTCATTGTCCAAACTCATCACCAAACACGTCTATTTTGCGCTTATATTTATGTATTTGAAAAAAATGTATTTGGCAAAAAATCTATTTTTTTTGAATAACTTGTGGTTTTTTTTTTAANATAACTTGTGGTTTTTTAAAAAATAAGTTTTAGAAAAACAATGGTTTAGCGCGGACACGCCCACAGTCATTGCTGTTCACACGCAAGCCTGTTTGGGCTTACTAAAACAAACACCCATGGTACCCACGTGCTCATCTAAAAATTACGGGCAGACACCCCANAATAAGTTTTAGAAAAACAATGGTTTAGCGCGGACACGCCCAGTCATTGCTGTTCGCATGCAAGCCTGTTTGGGCTTACTAAAACAAACACCCATGGCACCCACAGGCTCATCTAAAAATTACGGGCAGACACCCCGCCGACCCGAATTGACGGCTCTAATCCTTACCATTAACCATGAATATGTTAAATGTTCGTTTCATGATCAAACATAAGTTTATATTAAATTAAAAGATACATCTATATGCAACAATCCCTTTGGTATTATAAAATGTAATGAATTAATCATAATTTTGGCACACCAATGCGCCCTTTGAAGCAACAAGAAATTTTTTGTCGGAACAAAACATACAAAAGCATATGTCCAAATCACAAACCAAAGAAAATCTAGTCATATAAGAAGAACGTGTTGGTACAAGAAGAAAACTAAGGGATCAGATCAAAGGAACAACTTATTCGCTGCCGGGGATTCTTTCAAACCCGGTATAATTAAATGAACCTCATGAAAATGGAGATAAAGATTAAGAGAAGATATCTTAAGCGGTTTCCGAATTTAACGTTTGACCCATTGGAAGCTCTTTCTTGCTTTAGCTTTTCCAGGTTTCTTCCTTTCTACTACTCTTGAGTCTCTTGTCAAAAATCCAGCTGAAACATTTCGAAAATGATCATAAGATCGGGATCAAGAAAAATCAATTAACATACAAACTTGCTATCAAATCGAAAACATCGATCAGACAATACATTATACACAGATTTAATTAATAAAGCTATTATGCGTATTTTTTTCCACCACGAACATTTATAAACCCCTAAACCCTAACCACAAACAGTTTGTTTTGTTGCTAAAATATCAGGAGTAAATCTGAAACTGCCAGCGGATGGCCATCAAGCAAATCACTTTTTAGAGAAATACGAGATATCTAAGTCATACAAGTAAAGAGATATTTGACGGCTCCCTATTTAGTGCTATGCATGGATACAAGAAAAGCTTCTTATTTGAAGAAAACCGGCCACTTCAATGGGTATTTTTTAACGAAAAAGGTATCTTGCTTACCAGATCGAAGTGCTGTACGCATATCCGGTTCCCAGTTTTGTAATGCCCTGCTAATACCCAATTGAATAGCTCCAACTTGACCTTTAAACCAAACATTCAAGTACACGGTTAACCACAATTAGAAAAGACTAAATGTTTGGAAAAATAGTCGATTTATGTAAAAAAGATGACAATCTAATATGTTTAATTATGACCTGATTGCGTAAATCAGACTTGCTAGTGTAAATTGAGAAATTGGAGCCCAGAGGGACGACTATAACCGAAGAAAACTACGTGATAGTTCAGGGGTTTTACCTGTAGTACCGCCGCCTTTAACGGTGCACTTAATATCCCAACTACCTAAGGTTTTGGTTTCAGCAAGCGGGCGCAGAAGAGCAGCACGATGATCAAGCATAGGGAAATAGACATCAAATTCTTTATCGTTAACAACGAAATTCCCTTCTCCAGGTGCAATCCAAACACGGGCAATACTACATTTTCTTCTCCCGGTACCATAAGCTCTACCTGTTTCATCCACTTGTCTCACCCGTGATTTAGCAATTTCCTCTTGCATTTGAAGTTCTATATCAGCTCTTGAAGACTTCTTTGAACTCTTCTCACGGCGCATGTTTTCAATCTCAGTCAAAGGAGGTAATCCTTCAACTCCTTGGAAATCTTTCAAGGCTATTAAACTATCTAGCATTTCGTCAGTTATACCCGATTTAGAAATAAGGTCTCCAAATGCTCGATCAGGACCTGAAATAGAAAGTTCCAAATCAGTAAACTTCAAAACTTATTCTACTTTCTGGTGCCTATACTATCAATGGAGTCAAATATCACACTTTTGATCAAAATA
>OVAW01000965.1:0-11067 GCA_900406365.1 Heliophila coronopifolia | reverse complement strand
AAAACTTGTTTCATAGTTTCAACAGTTAGCTACAATCAGTAGAGGAAATGATACTTAAACCCTAAAATTAGCGATGAAGGATCTCCATTATAAATAATACTAAACCCTAAAATTGAAGATCCCATGAAAACTAAACCAGGGAGAGAAAGAAAACAAAATCCAAAGAAATAAAAGAGTAAGATCAAAAGACGATGAAGATTTTTATGTACAAGAATCTTTATGTAGTGATACTCTTCAACTACTGAAAAGTTTACAGAAATAAAAAAGAAGATCAGAAGGCGATGAAGATTTTTATGTACAAGAATCTTTATGTAGAAGAAGAAGAAGCGATTGAATTACGTCTAAATTTGATACTCTTCGGCTACTGAAAAGTTTACAGAAAGAAAAGAGTACCTTCTAACTTTCTTCGGTGGATCTTGTCTCTAGGTTGTCTGGAGAAAACAAAGCGATAAATCAAGTGGGAAGTGACTTATCGAAGCCGAGAAAGTAGAACGAAGACTAAGACTGAAATCACAGTTGTGCTTTTTGTCTGTTTGCTAAAACAGTCTTCTTTATGATGTAGAGAAGTAAATTACGCAACTGACTGTGCCCAACGAACTCCACCCGCGCTAAAAAACGAAAAATGTTTTCCACGCGCCAAGTTTCTAGATTTCTTAAGAAAGTATAGTTAAAGTATACGAAACAAAATATTATACTCCTTCCTTATTAAAAAAAAAAAAACATTTTACATTATTTCTACATTTTAGCTAGCAAATTTTGTAATTAATAAGTAACATTTTAACTAAATTTTTGTTATTTTTTTCAAAATTTACCTTTTTATAATTTAGAGTAATGCTAGTAGACCAAAAAATACAATTAAAAACTTGTTAAAATATAGGTATACGAAAAATTATTTATTAGAGTAAAATAGTTGATAAATTTTCACTCTAATAATTGTTCAAATTGATAAAACATACAAGGAAGTGCCTATTTATTTCCTTATTGTATTTTTATGAAATGTTTTATCAAAATCTGAAGTGTTTTATTTAAGGCAGACTTTTAAAACAACTGTTTGCTTAGGATGTCCATTCTAAATATAATCAGAAACTGATAGATACTACTTGTTCAAAAGTTTCTTACAAGATGTGAGAGCTACGGACCAAAATCTCAAATCTCTGCAGGCTGCCAATCCAATTACTTAATAGTTCAAATTTCAGTCTTAGACTTCGTTCTACTTTCTCGGCTTCAATAAGTCACTTCCCACTTGATTCATGTCTTTGTTTTATCCAGACAACTTAGAGACAAGGATCCACCGAAGAGATTGAGAAGGTACTCTTAATTTCTGTAAACTTTTCAGTAGTTGAAGAAGAGTATCAAATTTAGACGTAATTGATGTTTACCCATAAGAAGCATATGTGACGAATCCTCATTTTATCATATTCCAAGTTGGTATCTCTTCTTTTTTTCACTTGGACTAACAAAAGGCAGTCTAGCCCAAGCTGCCCAACAGCAAAAAAGTTTGACCGTATGCTAGTAAATCATACCTGGTTTGATATTTTCCCCAACAGCCTTGCTTCTTTTGGTGCCCACGACTTTTCAGACCATTCCCCTTGCACCATTAGCCTAAATGTCCCCCTGCCATCTTCTGGTACCAAGTCTTTCAAATTTCTAAACTACATGACCAAACACCCCCGGTTTCTTGAGACGGAAGAGAATGGTTGGACTCTTGTGGGGACTGTGGCCGAGGATCTTGCTTCGTTCTGTCACAAACAAAAATCTCTTAAGCAACCCCTTAAAACTCTTAATAAAGAAAATTTCTCAAAAATCCAGGAGAGAGTATTTGAAACTAATGCCTTACTGAACTCTGTGCAGGTACAAGCTCTTACAAATCCGAGCCAACAACTTTTCAGTCAAGAACAATTGCTCCAAGATAAGCTGAGTTTTCTTAGAGGTATTGAAGAAGCTTTTGTTCGCCAAAAGTCTCGAGTTAACTGGCTGTGTGAGGGAGATCAAAATTCAGCTTATTTTCACTGAGTTGCGACTACCCGGAACTCCTACAACACCATTAGATCATTAGCAAATCCAGATGGAACTCTCATTACAGACCCTACCCTACTAAATTGAGTCGGTTAGCAGTAGACCATTTTCAAGCAGTCCACTGTCACCAATTCTACTTATAAGTTCTACCTGGATTAATGGGCTAACAGACTTTGTGTGCAATGACTCCAGAAGTTTCTCCTCTCGTCTATTCCCCTTCCTGAAGAGATCTCAAGAGTGGTAATGAGACTAAACTCCAACAAAGCACCGGGCCCGGATGAACTCACCGCAAGATTTTACAAAGCTTCTTGGGGTATTGTTGGTCAAGAGTTAATTGGTTCAGTAACGAAATTCTTTGCTACAGGTTTTCTGCCTCAAATTGTCAATGCTACCATTTTGGCACATGTTCCAAAAAGACCACGAGCTCGTTGATCTCTGATTTCATGCCGATATCATGTTGTAACACCATCTATAAGGTTATATCAAAGCTGCTAGTGGTTCACCTCAAGCAAATTCTCCCCTCTCTGATCCCCCCTAATCAAACTGCTTTCCTAAAAGGGCGCCTATTGATGGAGAATTCATTGCTAGCTTCAGAATTGATTCATGGGTACCACTCAAACCGAGGACCTGGACGCATTACCATAAAGATAGATTTAGAAAAAGCTTTTGTTAAGGTAAATTGGAACTTCATATTAACAATCCTCAGGGGAATTCAAGTACCTGACACCTTTATCCGATGGTTAATTGCATGCGTCTGTACCCCAGCGTTTTCAGTGGGATTCAATGGTACCTTACACGGGTATTTCAAAGGGAAAAGAGGACTTCGTCAAGGCGACCCACTTTCTCCTTACCTCTTTGTAATTGCGATGAACTGTTTATCCTTACTCTTAAACCAAGCTGCAGCTGACGGGAAAATGGGTTAGCATTTGAATTGTGAAGAGATTGAAAATCACTCATTTGTGCTTTGCTGACGATCTGCTAATCTTCACAGATGGTTCTCTCTACTCAGTCCGGAACATTCTAACAATACTCAAGGACTTCCAATTGGTCTCAGGTCTTGGCCTCAACATTCACAAAACATCTTTCTTTGCATCTGGCTTAACCTAGAAGAATTTCTTGACATTGCTACTCAAACTGGACTCACTCACGCGATGTTGCCAACCACCTATTTGGGGCTTCCTCTCTCCTCAAAAAAGCTGTCCACCATTGCTGCATCCCCATTGCTACAGAAGATTAAAACACGGCTGTCCTCGTGGGCTTCAAAAACGCTTTCTTTTGCAGGGAGGCTGCAATTGCTCAAGTCGGTAGTGAATGGGATTACCAACTTCTGGTGTCCTTCTTTTATCATTCCTAAGGCCTGCCTCAATTCGGTAAATTCCCTATGCAGCTCATTCTTCTGGAAAGGTAATATTGAAGGCAGATATGTTGCTCGAGTTGCTTGGTCTTCCATTTCGGTTTCTAAAGAAGAAGGAGGGTTGGGGCTAAGAGATTTAGTTGCATGGAACAGAACATGTGCTCTCAAGCTCATTTGGATGATATTCTTTAGTTCATCATCTCTTTGGGTAGCTTGGTATCACACCGCTATTCTAGGATCAAACATCAACAACTTCTGGACTGCCAAGCCTCGACCGAAGTTCTCATGGCTATCACGCAAGCTGCTAAAACTTCGTCCTATTATCTTCCCTTGGATTCAGCTTGTAGTTGGGAATGGCAGAATGAGCAACTTCTAGTACACCAATTGGTCTCCATATGGTAACTTAACCACTTACCTAGCTGATGATCAACCACTGTCAATAGGCATTCCGCAATCTACTACTTTGGCGGACTTATGGGTGGATAACTCTTGGACCCTGGATAAACAGGTTCAAATTAAGTCATATCTCTCTACTCTAACTCTTACCACTGCAGAAGATCAATACGAATGGAGAGTACCAAACCAACCGTGTCACAGTTTCAACTCGGGTATCATCTACAACCTCCTTCAACCGTCTAAGCCGGTGGTCCCCTGGAGCTAAGAGATATGGATTAGTGGATCGGTTCCTAAACATTCTTTCTTAACTTGGTTATTCACTCTTAATAGAAGCCGTACCCGAGACAGATTGGCGCTTTGTGGCCTCCTAACGGATAGATCATGTTTATTATGTAATCGAGCAGAAGAAACTAGATCGCACCTGTTTTTTTATTGTAGCTATAGCAGCTTGGTATGGTGTCCTCTGGCAGGCCGTTTGAATCTTCCAGCAACAACCTCGTGGGACTTGATTCTCAACTCCCTCGGTCAAAGATCCTTTAGATCGGCGGCTTTCATCCTACAGCAGATTTGACTCGCTCATCCGCAATAGAGCAAGTAGTCTCCGGCCATCACGTCCAGCTTTTGCACCCGATCTGCTTCAATTGTGGTTCTACGGCAGTGGGTTCCCTAATCAACTGCCGTAGTGTTTTCTTCTTCTCTGGCAAGGATCCTATTTCGGATTTCCCGTGTACTTTGGTCTCTCATTTACATGTGCGCTAACTGGTTTAGAGCTTTCACTTTGAATGGCGTTAGTTCCTACAACTACCAATCATCTTCTCGGGCTTGGGCATATTGGAAATTGGCTCTGTTCTCTATTTTTCTTCTTGGGTTATGTACTGGGTTCACATCGATTCCAAAATTCTATTCTTTAGGGAAAAGGAAAACCGAAAAAAACTGAGCTTTAGGCTGCTGTATTTTTATTTCTTCTATTTTAAATAGAAAAACCAGTTACAAAAAAAAATTAATATTAATATTTGTTTTTTTATTGACCTTACCATATATCTAGAAAACTAGAGAATTTTAAAGTTAAAATAAAAACGAAGGTCAACCACTCATTAGTTATGAAGATAATGAGATTCTCCAGTAAAATAAATCGCCTTTGTTTCTGAATCATTTTTCACTAATTTGTTAATTATATTTGAGTTCACACGGAATTTTAATCAGTTAAATGTAACTTACCAAATTATTAATATATGTTATAAACTAAATGATTTTCTTCGTTACGCACAGANTCTCCGTTAAGCACAGATTTAATCAGTTGGTTTTTTATTTTTGTTGTTGTGAAGATCAGTAGAAATGAAGATTTTTAGTAGTCACAACTAGTATCTAGATCGTGGTGTTGACTACTAGTAAAAGTACACCATTTCTAATCAACACCACACACACAAATCAAGAATAGTCTAGATACTAGTTGGGGTGTTAATAACATACTATGTAGATTAATTAACACCACAACTTTTAATTGTATGCTGGATTCTTACTATTTTATGTTCTGATTTCTCACTCGCATAAGCTCATCTTCTTCTTCTTCAAGGTTTTCTAAAAAAAGAAACTATGAAACAAGTTTTGTGTCTTTGACCCAAAACAAGTTTTATGAATCTTTTCCTCCTTTACTGGTTATAGCTAACTGTTGAAACTATGAACAATTTATTTCAAAATACTTTAAATATGTATAATTTTTTTCAATATACATAGACAGGGACGGACCCACACCTTTGAGATGGTGGGCCCGTGCCCCAGACTAATATTTAATAATTTACGGATCGACTATAGACAACTAAGAGAACTTAGCTTAGATGGCAACTCGTGTACTAAGTTACCAAGAGGTTCATGGTTCATGGTTCAGATCCCACAAGTGACATATAATTTGTTTAATTTTTTTGTATGTGCCACATATTAATGGAAAATAATTTAATTTATTTTTTGTGCCCCATAATAATATATTTTCTAGATATGTCCCTCCCTGTACATAAAGCTTAAACATAGAACTGGGTTGATGCCAAAATACATTTTTACAAATTTAAAGATGCGTAAATTATTCCCCAAAATTTAATTAGACAATTTAACCAGTTAAAATAGAAAAAAAAAATATAATTAGACAATTATCAAAATACCATATAATTCACTGTTGATAGTGGCTGAACACCACTTATCACCAATTGGTTTTAAGTTGGATGTCCATAATTATCACCAATATAATTCACTGTACGCCGCCAAAACTTCGCAAAATCAAAATAAAACACAACAAAAGTAAAGGCGCCGGTCACCGACAAAAGTAATCAGAAGGGAACCGGAAAAGACCCGGAGGCTGAACTCGCACAAAAGCAAAAGTAAGACTCGAAATCTCGAGAGAAAAAACCTCTCTCTACAAGGAAGATGTTTTTGAATTTTTGGAACAAGTGCAAATGGATTAGTTGTTGAAGGTCTCCTCTCACATGAAAAACAAATTTTAGAAAAAATAATTGTATATAATTGTCTATAAATTAAGACAAAATGTTTTGTATAAAATGTTTTACTATATTATATAAACGTTTAAATACAATAAACAACTTTGTCCATCCATAGTTGGAGACAGTGTCCCGCCTAACTTCGATGAGGCTTAAAGCAAAAAAAAGAAAAAGATTATTTCTAATAAAAAAAATATATATTTGTCTTATATTATATAAAATATGGTATATTTTTTTTTCTATATAAAATAAAAAAAAATGATATAAAAATTTGATTTTTTTGGTGGCCTAAAACGATTGTTTTTTTTTTAGCATAGGCATGTCTCTTTGATATTAAATATGTTGTTATTGTATCTCTTGTACAAAATGTTGAAAATAGTACAAGTGAATTAAATGCTTTTATGTAGGCCATCTGTTTGATTTTTGTATATATATTTTTTGGATATTTCAAACAAATGAATTACATGATTTTATATAGGCCATTCGAGAATTTGAAAACATTTTCACCTACTTAGAGATACATGAACATATTCAATGTATTCCATAAATAATATATCAAGGAGATACTATGATTATTAGATACAATAATCAAATAATATATTAATATAGTATTTAATTTATTAATAATAATACGCAATCTACAAACAAAGGTAAAAAAAATGGTAAAAACTTTTTTAAAAGTGCAAAATAAATGCCATAAAAGTTTGGGATGTATAAATATGCAATATCTTTTTTACCGTACAAAATAAAGAATACATTTAGTTAACATTAAATTTTTATAAACATAGTTAATAAAATTATTAAACCGGTTTTATGTCAAATATAATAAAAAACCCCTAGTAATTTGATGCAGAAAACCAAATTTATTTCTTCCCTACTCTTCTATCATTATTTCACTTCTAAATGTAACAAAAAGAAAAATAACATAAATCAAAATTATAGTTAGCATGATTGATTTGTTTTCCGAGTTTTTCTATTTTGTTTAAATTAAAATTTATTACTTTCTAATTTATGAACATTTAGGAAATCAGCGGTGATTAGCATGATTGATATGTTCATCAAAACTATTAGGGTTTATTATTGCATTCTCATTAGTATAAAAAGAAAAATAACATAAATCAAAATTATAGTTAGCATGATAGCTTTGTTTTAGAGTTTTTCTATTTTGTTTCCATTGAAATTTATTACTTTCTAATTTATAATTTATGAACATTTAGAAAATCAGCGGCGATTACCATGATTGATTTGTTCATCAAAACTATTAGGGTTTATTATTGCATTCTCATTAGAATAGATTGGTTTAGTAATTTCATTACTCTCCTTGACAAAAAAAAGTAATTTCAATACTCTTTTTATAAAAAAATTAAATTGATAAAATGTATACTTTATTTTACACTGTCAACATAAATATTGCATTATTTATGCACACAGAAAATTATGGTATTTATTTTTCACATTTGGAAAAATATAACAAATTTTTGCATTTCCACCACAATCTACTACTTATTAAAACCAAATCATTTTTAAGAGAAAAACTTTAAAAATAAAAGAATTACAATACAAAAAATCATTAAGGATAAAAATAGAAAAAAATCTAATGATAAATCTCCAAACAAAATATTTTAAAACAAGTTTAACGAAAAAAAACTTTTGTTAAAAAAATAATAATAGCTAACAAAATATTCTAAAAAAAAACAATTTAAACAAAAAATTAAACGAAAAAATAATATGTACTTTTAAAAAAGATTAATTTTTAAGAATTAATTTTGAAAAAATAAAAATAAAAAATGTAATACATAATTTTATGATCTACAAATGTTATTATTATATATGTTTAACATAAAAAATTTAACAAAATTCAAGTATAATACTTGAAATATATATAATAAAATCTGATAATTTTTTAAAAAATGAGTCCTTCATTATTGATTATTTTCTAGTACATTAAAATGATTATTTTATGCTTAGGTGTTTAAATAATTATTTGTTAATATATATTTAAATTATATATATTGTAAATTGATAATTAAAATAAAATATTTAATATATTAAATTACTTGGCCGTCATAATTTCCAAAAGGTTCTATATCCGAAAACCGGAATTATACAGACTTATTAAAATTTTATATAACCTTGATAATTATATATTTATAAATTTTAATTATTATTCCTTTTAATAATAATCATTATTAACTCCTGAAAAAATGAAAGAACGGAAAAAAAAAAATTTGATACCAGTTAGAGAATATATTATTTTTCCCACAAATTAATGTTTAGTTCAAGCAAGAATCTTTTAATCATTTGATGATTCATTAATTTTCTCAAGTATTACACTTAAAAAAAAAACTTGAAAATCTTGATTTCATCCTAATCTTTAATACCCAGCATCAAGATTTGAGATTTGGCATTTTATTTTTTAAAGCCAAACAAAGCTTAAAAATCCAAAACATAAACAACAGAAAAAGATGAAACAAGAAAAGACCAATCCTGTTTTGTTTTTGTTTTTTTACCGAAATCTTCTATTCAAAACGTAGAAGATGAAGTATTAACAACGATATGCCGAAGAGGACGATCAACATCTCCTCCACCTCCGTGTTTAACAAACTCTGCCGGTGTCAAGAAACTGCCGTGGCAAATGCACATTATCTTAACCTCTCCTTTCCCGTACTTGTATAGAATCCCATCAACACGTCTTCCGTTTGGGCCGTCCCCTTTGGTGAAAACACACGGCATGTCAAACAAACCAGTAGCCGTGGATGTTCCTTTGCCTTTCTTATCCACCAAGTCCTCTCTTCTCTCTCGTTTCTCAGTCTCGTTCTCATCTCTTGACACACTCGGTTTATCGGTTTCATTTGACGAACATGCAGTCATCATTTTCGGGCTAACACGACTGTTTGATGATCCTGCAAGACAATATCAGTAACTATATACAATATTCTCACCTATCCCAAGTAATGAAATCTTACAAATATCAAATTATCAATACAAATATCAAGTTGGTTGACATCTCTCACAAACAACATTTTTTAGTACTATTTTAAGCTGATAATAAACTTAAAAATAATATTAGAAATAATAAACTGATCAATGCCCCCAAAATATATTTATTAAGAATTTGGATTACTCAGCCTAAAATCGATATAAAACCTATCACTGGCCAATTTTAGATGAATAATTTTTTATTGGTAAAAGATTGGATTGGTAACATTGTCAGAAAATGTTTTATTTTAGACATATGAATAAATATAGATTGCATAACAAAACTTAATAATGAGTTAAAATTAATCATCAGCCATTATCTGAAAAAATATATACATATATCGATCGGATCATGCCGTAATGTTTTGCCTTGTCTCTATTTGGACCAACGTTTTGAAGTTGACATCTGTGCTGACGGAGTTGGCAACAGTTAGGTTCAAAGGTGCCAATGATTAATTATTGTAGTTAAATATACATAAAACCTTGTCTCCATCTTGTTTCTTTTCAGAAGGTCATCGTAAAAGATGGAAAACCCGAGGTAAAAACACAACAATACATAAGACTCTTTTGGCTCATTAAAATCAAAGAGACAAATAAAGATATATGTAAAATGCAGGAGGTATTGGATGAAGAAGATGAAAAGCTGAAAAGACTGAAGATAGAGATGAGTGATGAAGTGTATGAAGCAGTGACACAAGCACTTAAAGAGCTGAACGAATATAATGGAAGTGGAAGGTACATAGTGCCTGAGTTTTGGAATTTAAAAGAAGGAAGAAAAGCTACTCTCAAGCAGAGCCGTGCCTAGCCTCAGTGAGACATAAAACGAAAAAAATTATATAATGTCATTTATATAAAAAAAATTGCAGATATTAGATTTATATTATCTAAAATGTGGCATATTTTTTTCTATTTTTAAATATAAAATTTTTAAAAATGTTGTCTAAATATTCAAAAAATTTCGGTGGCCTAAAGCGATTGCCTTTTTTTTTTTTTACATAGGCACGCTTTTGCTCTCAAGTAATGTTTTAAAATAAATCACCAAGAAAAAATTATCAACTCTCTTTATGTTGATATATATATATTTGTAAAGAGTAGATATGATCATGGACCACGTACGCGGCCTTTCCCGCCTTTTTATTAGTACTTACTACAGCATCGCTACCTTAAACAGTTTAACTCTTAAAACTAGAATCAGTTTCTGGTGAGCCGTCAGCTTATGCTTATGTGATTATGTCGCTTGATCTCTTAGCTGCTTTTAGAATAATTTTTTTTTTAAGTCATTAAGATCATTTCGGCCCATAAACCCATTAAGGGTTGTATATAAACTTTAAAGTCTTCTTGGGCTTCGTGATGTAAAGGCCCATGGAAGATGAGCCAATTATCCAACATAGTTTGACAAAAAAAAAATATTACAAATAAATAAATCATATAAGTAAATAATAATCCATTCTGACGACAAAAAAAAAATAATAATAATCCATTCTACATATCAATGGATTCGGACCGATTTAACCAGGATTTCCTTCTAAGGGCTTTGCATGATTTTTGTAGAAAAAAACTAGTTTAAATTTATCAAACCGAACCTTGACAATAATTTTTTTTTTATCAAAGGCGAAAGCTTCCAAATTAAAATATGTACTGGTATTTTGAAATATGTAAATAATTTACTATTTAAAATGTCTACAAAAGTTAAATAATTTTTGTTTGACAAAAAAAAAAGTTAAATAATTTTTGAAGAGTAAAGACTAGATATGTCCATGACCATGTACGAGGCTTTACAGGCCCATTTATTATGAGCAGTTACTGTTTAAAATATGGATATTTATTTTATTTGAC
>OVAW01000964.1:0-11070 GCA_900406365.1 Heliophila coronopifolia | reverse complement strand
CATGCCTAAAAAGTCCTAAAAATGGGGCCGATCATTAAGCTACTTTACCCGACTCAAATCCTGAGATATGTTTGGTTCATTTTGCAGGTTTTAGTAAGCTTTTTTTCAATCTCTACATACCCTTTTCAATGGTTAGTTGAAAAATTATTTCAATGGTCTGCCAAAAATAGGAAGCTTGAGAGGCAAGAAACAGTCTAACCAGTCGACGACCATTTTTACTTTTTTTTTTCAGTTACTTGTAATGTATAGAGATTGAGAAATTAGGAACTTTTTATGTTATTAGATACCAAATTAGATCTATTAATTTTTTATTTCACTTATTTAGAATTTTTATTAATTAGTTTAAATATATGCGGATGTTAAATAAAAAAATCAATAAAAATTCATGTAATTGAAAATTATACATAAAAAATGAGTTAAAAAAAAATTAAATTTAAACATAAACGTATTGAAAAAAAAAAAAAATGTGGTTGACTTAACAAAATATTATTCTTCGAGTGTCCTTTATTCTAGAAAAACAAAAAAATCTGACTTTGATCGTTGAGAGCTCTTAGAGAAGAAATGTAAAACTCTTATACAAAGGTTGAAACTTTAATAAAAATTGTATAAATAAACAAAATAAATAAATAAAAATTAGTATGATTAACTGAAAAATAGGTGGAAGCGAGATCTCGGCGGGGTTTTTCATCGCATGAATTTGTGTTTCCATAGGCACTAATCGTCGATTTGCCAACATAATTTAGTCTAACAATTTCCAATTTTAAATTTGTATTGATCATAGCGGCATCGGATTTCCCAAGATTTTAGCAATCTCTATATCCCACCATGCAAAAGTGTTGGCCGTGTTATAATCAATACTCTTAAATTAATTCCAAGATTTAAAAGAACTTACAAATAAAATTAATTTATGCTTAAAAATAATTAGATTACATTAATAAAATTGATTATGAGAAATGGTGGAGATCACGAAACTATAAATTACAAAAAATTAATCTCTAAATAATATAATCTAAGATGTTGTTTTGTTCTTCAAAGTCTATTTTAGAAAAATGAATCTAAACTGAAAAGTGAATAACAAAAATAAATAAATAAAAGCATATTTCACCATAAAAAATAATTAAATTAATTATACAGTTTTTTAAAAGGTTAAGATTTAATTTACAATAATCTCGTATAATCCTAACATAACAAAATATATCATGATCAAAACAATAGATCAATTTCTTCTTGAAAAAAAAATTGCACTAGGTTTTCACCGTTAGTTATATTATACTATATGCTCATGTTTATTAATATATAAAGATGGATGAAAAGGTGTGGAAGACTGTAAAATTTTTAGTTAATCATACTAATTTTTTATTTGTTTATTTTTTTTTATTTATACAAGTTTTATTAAAGTTTCAACCTTTGTATAAGAGTTTTACCTTGTATAAATAAACAAATTAAATAAATAAAAATTAGTATGATTAACGGAATATCTTCTTCCATCCAGTTGCACTTCTTTCGTCTAAAACTTGATGAAAAATGGAGTTGGAAAAAAAAAGATATTCTAACATGTTGGGGATCCGAGAGTAGATCAAACCTCTCGGATAAAATAAGAAACAATTCTTTCTATGAAACTGGACTCACACGACGGTTAAGATTTATTGTCTTGATAAATGCAGCTATCTTCCGATTAAGTTGTGGATCCCAAACCAATATTTGCAAGGCGTCTAGATTGAATCGCCAAGATTAAGTTTAGATTTCAACTAAATATATTTTCTCTTTTATGTCATATTTGTTTTGGATTTCATGCTTTTGATTTTTAAGGATTATAGCTTCAAAAAACTTATTTGCAAATTAGATGAAAACTATTAATAAACTTAATTTGTTAAAGAAAATAATTTGTTCTAAATGCTCCACCCATCGATCTATTGTTTAGAATATCATATTTTATATCTACTACGGCTATATCTTTATCCAATATAGTTGAAGTATTTTAATTGAATATGCAATATTTAAAGGAAATATAAAAGTTAACTATATTCTCAAATTTAAAAGCTATGCAATCGGAACAACCCTTTATAAAAGAATTTTATCCTTATCTAATTTTAACAATGAAATATTTAATATTCAGAAAAAATCATGAAGCTAGAAATCTAATACATATTACAAGCGAAACTACTTAAGAATTAGACAAAAACTAAAACAATTACATTTCTTGCAAAATGTTTGATTTCTAGGAGTAAAACTTTTATATATTTATAGTGTAAAGATTAAAAAAAAATATTTGATGAGAGTGGACGATTAATTATATTTATATGTTTAATTTAGTTTTTTTTNTTTTTTTTTTTTTTTTTTTTTTTATTTTTTTTTTTTTTTTAAAAAAAATTGTTTTTTTTTTTTTTTTTTTTTTTAAATGCAAATATTATATAAACATAAAAATAGATGAGTTCAAGCTAATACGAGAATGTTTTTATCTAGGTTTGGGAGAAAATAAAAAATATGTGTATTATTAATTTTTAATTGGTTGTTGGCTAACATATGGATCGGACCGTCCACAACAAATCTGGAGACATTTGACTAAATTAAATTTATAAAAATTGTTCCGTGGCATCGTCTCTTCCGTTTCTTTTAATTTACTGAGGTAATATTTTGATAGTAAATTTAAAATAAATGTTGCATTTTAGTTTAGGAAAAAAAATAATATATATTATGTATGTCATTGTTTTATAATCATTTTATTCTATAAATAGCTTTTATTTATAGATGAAATAGTAAAGTAAGTAAAAGTAATAACTATGTATTTCTTTGTTTGTTGATGTTTTTCGTATGCGATTCTGAGAGACCTAAAACGAGTTAGAAAACAAAAAAATTACAGTGGGATTGAAAAAAAAAAAAGAAGAAGAACAAATTAAACGTGATTTACAGTGTATTTACTCAAATAATTCATAAAATCTCTACAAGTAAATAAAAAAAATATTTTCGTATGCGAATTGAGAAATGATTAATAGTGACAATGTCAGATTAATAGTGGCCATGGATGAATTTAGGTCCGGCTCTAAAACACCAAAAAAACTGTTGGAGTCACTTTGAATGAATTTTTTTTTATATACAAAAATGGGACCTGAATTCTAATGTAAAATAATTTTAAAAATTTTTGGATTGGAAACCAATGTTAATGTTTTCTCTACTCACATGACCGGCTTAGGATAACAGACGAGAGGTGCGACCGACCGGCGCCACCGCAAAAAAAAAAAAAAAAAATCTTTACAAATATGACTCATAAAATATGGTAAATTGGTAATAGGAGCCTATACAAAACCGTAATGTAAGATTAGAGAGATATTTTATTTTCGGCGAGCCCCTAATATTGTTGAGCCGGAACTGTCTACTTAGGGTCGACCCTATATGATCGGATTTTTTTTTCCTTATTAATTTCGTGTGTGCGTTCCTGTTCTATATTTTGTAATTAGAACTAGCGAGTTTACAAAATCTTTTGTTTGAAACCTTTTTGACGTACTGGTAAAACTAAAATGCTTGATTTTTTTTTTTTTTATAAATTCCTTAAGACATGGTTTTGTTTGAAAACAGTACACTCTTTGTCTGAAAAATGAGTTAAGCTAAGCTTTATCTTAATTTCAGTAATCATGTCTAGTTTCTAAAAATCAATGCAGAAAAAAACCATAAAAGATTATCCGCTAGCTTCCTTTATATATATATCTTTTGATGAATTTATTAGTTTGTATATATTAATATAGAGAAACTATTTAAAAGAAACATTTAATTATGTGTCATATTACATAAATTGTCATTACTTAAAGCTAAAACTAATAATCTTCTAGAATATTTTTGTCAACCTACGATTTACACTTTGAATTACTTAATTAATATAATGTTAAACTAATATAATATATATTTATTTTATTTTTTAATATCCAATTTTAATAATTATTTTACTAACTATTACATAATTAATATTTTCACATAATTAATTTTTTTTTAATTTACTATTTATTTATAACTATTTTTTTTTGGTCTCGGTATGAAAAACTATATATATACTAATAATAAATACCACAACAAAGTATTGGATATTCCTAAAAATATGTTTACAAAAAAAAATTATAACGTACGATATTATATTATAAATAAAAACTTTAATATCTACTCTATATTGAAATTAACCATTTCAGTCAACCTTGGATCATTTTGGTTATGAGATTTATATATTTATATATTTTATATTTTATATTAGATAATTTATATACACATCTACTACTTATTAAAACATAGTAATTAAAAAAAAAACTTATAAAACAAAAGAATTACAACTTATGTCATTGAAAATATATTAAAAATAGAAAATTCATTGAAGGTAGAATTGGAATAAAATTTAATAAACAAAATTAATTAAATTTCTTATAAATATTATTAAAAAAAAAATTAAAAATATATTTTTAGAAAAAAATGTTAGAAGTGTTTATTTAATTTTTTTTATAACTAAACTAACAAATAATACGAAAAAATAAAAAATGCATTAAAGATCAAAATACAAGAAAATAAAACATATACATAGATAACAATTTTTACTACAAAAAAAAATAGCAAAAATATTTATTAATAAATTAACAAATTTAAATTAAATTTTAGTATAAAAATCCGAAAATAATAATATACAAAAATAAACAGAAAAAATTAACAAAATTTCAATTAAACTTTACTATTTAAAAAACGAAAATATTTATGAAATTAAAATTTTTTTAACTAAACAAATTTATATGGATAACCAACTTTTACTATATTTTTTATTTTTAAATTTATTATATTTTACTTTTAAAAAGCACAACTACACCTACTAACTCTACTAACCCAAAAATTTAAAATTAAATAATATGAAATTAACAAATTTTTAACTAAAAAAATATTTATATGGATAACAAATTTTTACTATAAAAAATTAAAATACTTTTTTATAAAAAAAACTCTTAGTTACAAAAGTATTTTAATGTACCTTTGTTTTCAAAAAAATTAAAATCTTGCGTCGCGCGGAAAACTACCTAGTACTTAATATATAATATAAACTATTATTTTTTTTGTCAACGAAATATAAACTATTTAAATCTTTTTTTTAAGAATATGTACTAAGAAATTAAAGTTAATATTACGTTTAATGCTATTGGAATATTATGCGTAAAACTAAATAAGTGATAAATGTACACATTTATGAATAAAATTTAAAATATAAATAATTGTTTTTGTTAAATATATATATATATATATATATATATATATATATATACACATATATATTATGTTAGATTCTTTGAAAAGTTTTATCTTTGGAGCATTTTTACAAAATAAATAAGGGAAAAATCTTAAATTTACGTTACATCAAATAAAATAAAACAAAAATATCATTGAATGTCCATATTTTAGATTGGCTATAATGTCGTTCTAGAAATTTTTATTATGCAATGAAATTTTTTTGTAATATAACATATAACTAAAAGTTTTTCTTAAAACTGGTTTTTTTAATATATATACTAAAAGTATAGAAAAAAACTGTCAAGTAGACGAGCTAGGGTTAGGTCTAACTTACATTGTAGCGGAGCGATAATGATTACAAAAATTTAGGTCTTACAGCCCGCCTCGAGCTACATTTTTAATTTTTGTTTGGATAAATTTCATTTTGGGTCAATTTTGGGATTTTCTTCATTTTTTTGTCTTCGGGGGTTTTCTTCATTTATCATTTGTAAATGGCACTTTATAAAAAATGATTTTATACAAATTGGTGTAAATAGGAAAATTTTATAAATGGGTATGTTATAATTATATCGAACTACACAACAACCTAAATATACCTATTTGACAATAAATTTGTACTCATTTTAAATAGAATTTTTAACTAAAAATAATTATGTAAAAATTTAATAGTATAAAATTTAGTAAACTTGTGTTAGTTTGTTGAAGTTTCAATGAATTTTGTTTTTTTTTTTTGCTTTGTCAACATTAGGCCACAACATATCAGTCCATTAGTCTAAATCCCATTAAAGAGAAACTTTATCAACAAGGCAGGAAATCAACTCCCGATACCAAAGTCACTGCTAATGTACTCTAACCACTAGATTGAAGAACGATCAGTAATGAATTTTGCTCATATAAAAATTATTTTCTACACAAATCAATTTGAATTTCAGATATTATTATATTGCTTAATTCAAATATATAGGAGTTTAAATCAACGAAAAACTAAAATCCGAATATGTAATACTTTATTACAATAAAATCTGTATTTATATTTTTTTAAATAACTGAATTTAATTGTTTAATATATAGTTATGACTTTTAGTACTACAAAATTAACTAAATATTTCCATATCTACTATTTATTAAAATCAAGTCATTTTGAAAAAGAAAACTCTAAAAAAAATATTTAAATAATTTAACTAATAATTTGTCACTAAAAACCACAACTAATATATTTTTATAAATAGTAACACGGCTAACAAGTTTTTAAAGAAAAAAACAAGACAAACAAATTCTAACACGGCTAAAAGATTTTTCTAAGAAAATAAAACGACTAACAATTCATTTCGTCTTCTATATATATCAATTTTATTGTCTTCTATCGCCATATAAAGATTATTGTTCTTGCATCACTCTTTACTCATGTTTCGAATTCAAATAGGTTTAGTTCTAAAAATCCATTTTCCGATTAACGCCAGTGATTGTTGTCCAGTTTAAACTCAAAAACTCTGCCTTTGCTAGAATTTCAAAAGACCGGTCTATGTGGATTCAATATCCTATAATGCCAATGTCCTACTCTAGATGTTAAGATTGGGAATATTTACAGTGCATATCTTTTATTTTAATCTTAGTAGACTGATTTTGGTGTTGGCAGAACAAAACAACTTCTTTCGTAAACTTCAACACCAATATTTAAAATTTATTTTAACAAACATAATAATTTAAATATATTGATATAGTTGTTATTTTAATAGTTAAGGTAACTTTTATTTATTAGAGTGATTTAAAATTTAACATGTTTCTTTTTTTTTAAGTAAATAAACTATTTGTTAATTAAATTTGATTATATTTTATAATTATATGATTAAACATTTGTATATTAAATACTAATTAAAATAAATTATGTAAAAATTAATAGTAAATACTTATATTTTTTTTTAAACTAAAATAAATAGCTAGAAGAAACCAATACATAGTGTGTCACTAGGTGGAAGCGGTGGTAAATTACGACTTGTTGCTATCCTTTTTGCTCTGAACTTGATAATATCTTAATAAATTTTATTTTGCAATTTGAACAAAAAAATTAAGATACGGAGTCAAGAGAGCAGCTTCTAGACATGTTGGCATTGATTAAGATTCTGTCATAAGTTGACACACAACTTTATTCAGTAGAAACCATTTGACCAAAGGATTTCCCAGAAAAGATTTTCAAACAATCTATTGATACCGAAGTTTTCAAAGTCTCATCATCACCCTAAGATACATCAATATTTGGTTTATTTAAAAAAAAAAATTATATTAACTAGAGAATGATCAACTACTTACCGTTTACAATGGTGATAGTGATGTTTAGAACTATGTAATGGAATTTTTTATAATATCAAAATGAGATTACATTACAGTTCGTATAATAGAATCAAAACTAATGTGGTTAAAAATCGAATATTGGTTAGAATTTATATCTACGCAAGAGTGAAAATTTTGTGCAATTGTTTTTTCTAAGTAGTGTTTCATTTTGTAATTCCAAACGTAGGTTTTTTCTCCTAATGATTTTGAATGTTTCTATGAAAGATTTCTAAATCATTTCATTTGATTGAATTTTATCTCAAAATCTGAAATGCAATAAATCTCAATTCATGGCTCAAAGAATCTGCAAATCCATAGCAAAAAACCTAGTTGGTTATACCAAATTAACATATTTTGATTTGAAATTTTGAAACAATAGAATTGATTAGTAGCATAATTCGTAAATAGAATTGAAACAATAGAATTTGAAATTATTTCCGTTTTGTTTTCCTTGAGATTTTCATATAAATGTTGTTGCTGCTTCCTAAATATGCTTTGAATATGTTTTTTTTTCACAGAATATCGGCTACTCTATGACTAATGTTGATGAGTCCAGTGTTGACGATCTTTATAAACTATCAGATGTAAGCGTCTTATCCATCCCAGGGTTTGTGCACATTCGGTTGCCTATTGTGGAACCACCTACTATTGAAATTAGAGATTATTGGCATATATATTTTTCTGATTCCTCTTAATGTATGCAGACTAGTTCGTGTTCTGTCGAAATCATAGACAATACCCCCAAAATCTTTCCTGGCTTTTAATGGAAATAAGAACGTGGATGGATTTGCTGCTTTTCTGTTAAATTATACGTATGAACCCTTTTTTTTAAAGAAATTGCATATTTTCACAATCCATGATGTATAACCACCGTTTCTCAATCGTGCGTAGGCAAAACTTTGGATATCTTGCCTCAGCCGATGTCTTTGTATTATATGCGCAGATACAATCCATCAAGTTCTCGAAGATGCCGGAAGAACAAATATATCCTCGAAATTAAGAGTGAATATCTTCCACCGTGGATTATTAGCCATATTTGTGCGCATGTAAGTGTTGATGGACAAGACTTTGAAGCCAAGTTCGCTTTAAAATTTCTTATCTTTTTAATCAAAACCTGAAGTCTTTCTTAGAAAAAGACTTAACATTCTATGAGTTTATTATTTCAGCTTTAGGATTAGCCAATATCAGTGAACTTTAACATCGGCCTACCAAAAACCTCTGAGATAACCAACCCTGAGTCCGCAATCATAGAAGTCAGAGAAGAAACAAACGATGATGCGGCTAGTATCTCTGGAGTAGTGATCTGCCCTCAACTTCGGCCAGGCTCTCTAAACAGTATGAAGAAACTCTTATAGAGTTTAGCTATCGCGATCATAAACACATTGTTCTGATTCCTAATCTAATTTATAAAAATTCATGAAGACATTAAAAACATGTTATAATCTAGGTTTGTGAAGATGCAAGACACCAAACTTAAATTAACTTTGGATTTAATAAATTCAACCAAATTCTGAACCATTAGTACATATTAGATTTGATTTTTTTGCTGTGCACTTTCATTTTCCAGTAACTAAAACCGAAGAAAAGGCAGACAAAAATCGATATCTAGAATTGTGAACTTGCTAACAATCTCCGAGTTTATTAGAAACAAAGAATGAAGAAAGAAGACTTAGCTTCATATACAAGTCACTGAGTTAAGAACTCACAAAATTTAAAATTCAGTCACAATAGGCAAACATGTCAGAGTTAGATAAGAGAGGATTTTAGTATCTTACCTTGAAGATGGGGACAATGACATAGTAGTACCCAAACTTTATGTGTAACAGCCGTTTAAGACCTATACTAAATTTGTTTCTATCCGCGTACCCGAACTATTTTCATTTAATCATATATGTACCTCGCCGTTAGTCAACACTAACATCCCTTAGTCAAACTTTATTTTTAATTAAAAAAAAAAAAATTTATATGTGATTGTGTATAATATACTCTTAAAATACGGTGACGTGGCAAAATAAAAAATATTAAAAAATTTTAAATTTCTATGTTTTAATTTTTTTTAAAAAAATTTTAAATTATTAAATTATTAAATTTTCAATTTTTTAAAGTTTTAAATTTATAAATTTTTAAAATTTTTAAAATTTTAAATTTTTTAAATTTTAAAATTTTTAATTTATAAATTTATAAATTTTTTTTATTTTGCCACGCACCGTATTTTAAGAGTATATTATACACAATCACGTATAAAAAGTTTTCTTTTAGTTAAAAATAAGTTTTGACTAACGGCGAGGTACATATATGGTTAAACGAAAATAGTTCGGGTACACGAATAGAAACAAATTTAGTATATGTCTTAAACGGCTGTTACGCATAAAGTTTGGGTACTTACATGCAACCCTGAGTCCGCAATCATAGAAGTCAGAGAAGAAACAAACGATGATGAGGCTAGCATCTCTGGAGTACTGATCTGCCCTCAGCTTCGGTCAGGCTATCTAAACAGCATGAAGTGAGTTTGGCTATCGCGATCATAAACACATTGTTCTGATTCGTAATCTAATTTATACAAATTCATGAAGACATTAAAAACATGTTATAATCTAGGTTTGTGATGATGCAAGACACCAAACTTAAATTAACTTTAGATTTAATAAATTCAACCAAATTCTGAACCATTAGTACATATTAGATTTGATTTTTTTGCTGTGCACTTTCATTTTCCAGTAACTAAAACCGAAGAAAAGGCAGACAAAAATCGATATCTAGAATTGTGAACTTGCTAACCATCTTCGAGTTTATTAGAAACAAAGAATGAAGAAAGAAGACTTAGCTTCAGATACAAGTCACTGAGTTAAGAACTCACAAAATTTAAAATTCAGACACAATAGGCAAACATGTCATAGTTAGATAAGAGAGGATTTTAGTATCTTACCTTCAAAGATGGTTACTACAGATAACATTTTAAAAGTTGACACTTTGTTAATCTTGTTTGTTAAGCCGGTTTCTTTTGCTAAATGTTGTGTGAATTCTTTCATTAACACCAACTCAGCTTTGTCTGTCTGCATTGATACAATGATTCCTTGTCAGCTTCAAGTGCTTGAAGTATTGTGTATAGCTTCTCTGCATCTGGCTCATTAACTCCTTGATGAATCGCATTCAGTTCTTGGTATCTCGGAGATAACTTTCCCTTACTTATTTTACTAGGCTCATCATCAATCTTAACTTCAGAAACTCCTACATCAATTGGGTCGATTGTATAAACTTTTTCGCTACTGGTCGACAGAGGAGAGTCTGCGAAAATCGTCCTTTTTATTTCTTCTGCAGTTCCTAGAGGTGAATTTGGATCATAATATGGCCATTTTGGAGACTGTCAACATCATTACCATCTGGCCCGCTCGGGTTCTCCTTGATGACACTACATTCCAAGGTATATTTGCACGGTAAACATCAAATACCGACCGAGTCTCTGCCAAAACCAAGGATCTGATCATGCATCTCAGC
>OVAW01000962.1:0-11080 GCA_900406365.1 Heliophila coronopifolia | reverse complement strand
AAAATATTAGATTATCTATTTTTTAATTATTATTTATACAAGAAAGTATTTTTTTTAATAGTTATAAAAAAGATATGAATATGCATAAAATTTATCTCAAGTGTAAGGACAATTTCACTTAAATACTTAATGAAACGACTTATACCACCGAATCATCTTGTTTAGTAATAATATATATACACATCACTAGTGTTGATTTCTTGTTTCGTTTTAGTCTTTGCTATTGATAATTTCGGATAAAGCTCATAGGCTCATAGCCTCATAGGTTTGAGGTCAAATATGACATAACACATCATCTAGACAAGATCTTGAATTTTAATTACAAAAAATGTTGTATCGATCTTGGATATACGTAGATATACAAGTAGTCATACAAAGATTTAAAGGTACCGATTGATGATTGATAATGATCGGAGGTGTTCATATCTCTTTACATAATAGTTTATATTTTTTTTTTTAGAATATGATTTGTAATAGGAAAAATCATGTAAAATACCTCAACTGAGCAATTTTTTCCGAAAAACTACACAAATTTTAAATTTTATCTAAAATATACGTAAATTCATTTTTTGTGTCGTAAAAACTCTGAGCTCTTAGACATTGAAATGCGTTTCAACTGACTTTCAACGGCATTAAGTTTATAGTTGACTAAAGTCAACATTTTTCAAAAAGACGAAATACCCTTTTGAGATTAATTACAAATTTTTTTCTAAAAAATCGTATTTGGAGTCTTTTTTAGAGAAAATTTTTTATGTAATTCTAAAGTCAAAAAATTTCAAGCCCCTCAAAATACAAATTTTTTTAGAAATTTTTGTAATTAGTCAAAGAAGGGTATTTTCGTCTTTTAAAAAATGTTGACTTTAGTCGACTATAAACTTAAGGCTGTTACACCTCCGTTAAAACAAATTTCAATTTCTGGGAGTTCATGGTTTTTACGACACGAGAAATGAAATTTATGTATATCTTCGATAAAATTCGAACANGAGAAATGAAATTTATGTATATCTTCGATAAAATTCGAACATGTGTAGTTTTTCGACAAAAATTGCTTAGTTGAGGTATTTTACAAATTTTTTTCCTTTGTAAGAAACCGTTTCTCATTTTTAATGATAGATTTTTAGACTATTTTCAAGATTATGGCTGCTTTTAATTATTCTCAAAACAAATAACTCTTTAACTCGGTTATACATTATTGAATTTATAAGATTCTAACAACATTTAACGATAGATGAATTTCTAATTTAAAATTAATTAGCAATGACTAAACAAGTTCATGTCCTTGTTTATACACGTTCACTATAAAATTTTTTATTTTACCAAGTGGGTTAGCTCAACCGAAAAAGTATTTTTTGCAAAGCTTTAAGATCACATGTTCAAGTCGACACTTAAAAGAGAATATTCTCAAATTTAGAGAAATTTAACATGTCTTAACCCCGTTCCACGGAGATATACCAGATTTGGTCCTAGATCTTCAAGGTAATAATAATAATTAAAATATTCTTGGTTCCGCTTAACTATAATGATATGATAGGATTTCTACCCACTCTAAACTATCAAATTTTAAAACTAGCTTTAGATTCAAAAAATTTAACACCAGTCTTACTTGGCGTTGCAAGTGCACATATTTCTCATTTTTCTTAATGCTTTGCATCGAAGTAATCATATATAGCATCATAAAACATCTGAAAATCAATGATATCACTTCTCTCTTCTTCCCAAGAAACAAAAAAAATACTAATTTTCTGTTATGTAATGTACCCTTTATAGATTTACAGGTCTAAGGTAGGTCTACGTAGACACACTACAATTTATAATGGGTCTATAGGTACTAGCATGTGTATCTACTTATAGGATCTATATTGGACTCATTCACTATATCCAAACCTCAACATTACAATACAATATGAAATTATTCATAAGTAGTGCACATTGTAAACAAATAAATTATATATCAAATTAGTATTGAGTTTTAAATTCGAGGGAAATAAATTTGATAATTGTAATTTAGTATGAGCATTGGATACGTCATACATCTCATTTGGTTTATAAAAAATAAGGACAGATCTAATAAAGAAAGTGAGATTAGATAAAAAGATTAAAAGACAAGTATGATGAGTGAGAGACAGAACCACCTCTTCATGTCTCTCCCAAGGGAAAAAAGAAGAATCCTTCTTTTCTCACCTTTTTTTTTGGTTTAAATTTTCTCACCTTTTTCGTACTTACTTTTTAAAAAATTTAATATAATTTACATTTTTTTGTCCAACTTTTCATTTTTTAATTATTTTATATAGATCATATATGTATATATTACTCATATATCATCAATATACAAATTTAAATTTTTCTTAAGATCAAAAGAACATACCATATTCGTATATATGATTAATCTAACCTCATTTTTTGGTCTATAACTCAATGTAGTTATTAGACCTCAATTACCACCCAAATTTTATTAATCGATAAATCTCAGCACCTTTAAATAATTTATTATCCTAGAGAGTAGTTGGTACCTTGGTAAATTAAATTGGATCCCACCAATACTAGTAACCAACATTGGTTTAAAAATATCTATCTTTAGTGGAAATAAAAAACAATATGTTTCGTCGGAGAAATGTAAACAACTTCTATTCTTTTAAGAAAATACAATATGAAATTCAAATATAAAAATTATAAAATTTAAACTTCGAATAAAATTTAATTTTTTTTTGTTTTCTACCAAAAAAAACAATTAATTGGTCGACAAAAAAAACAATTAATTTAAACTTTAATGTTAATATATTTAATAATATTAATACAAATAAATAACCATCGTTTTCATTAGGTGATTATTATTTTTTTTTAAAGAAAAAGAAAAACCAAGATAAGTTTGTATTTATATTATTGATGTTCGATGTTAACCTCGCTTTTTTTATTGATAGAAATATGTAGCGGTGGGCGTTTGGGATTTTGGATCGGGTTCGGATTGGGACATTCGAGTTTCGAAAATTAGGGGAATGAATTTTACTAACCATTTGAGAAAAAATATTTTTCACGTCGGGTCAGACGTAGTTCGGGTTCAGTTTGGGAATTCAGAAATTGGAGAAATTAAGTTGTTCGTAAAGATTGTTTAATTTGTTTGGTTTTTAATTTTTGTATTTTTTAAAAATAATTTTTGTTTAATATACTAAATAGTCTTATGCTTTTAAAATAATAACAAAATAATAATAATGATAACTTTTATTTTTCGAAATTCAATATTAAAAAGTTGGTAAGCTTATATTAGTATTAAAATGTCTCAAGTTGATTTTAATAACACATAAGCACTCTAACATTTTTATATAAATATTGTTGATTTAATTTTTAAAATATAGAAATTTATATCTTTAAAATTCTTTTTAAAATAAATGATATTTTGAAATATATAAATATAATTTTTTCTTATTTGGTAATTCGAACATGTAGTGGTTTCGGGTTCAGTTCGGAAAATCCCGTTTCCCATTCAGATATCAAAACTGGTCCCAATAAAAAAATTGGTTCGGATCGGTTCGGTTTGAGAATCTTCTGATTTGAATCGGTCTTGAAAGTTCGTTCGGGTGGGAATTTTTGCCTAGTCTAGAAATATCTTTTATATTTTATTTTTTAGTTTAAAAGTTTAAGCAATATTTGATCCAGTTAATTTTAATTTAAACTATCATAAATTTCACTCTCTCTCTCAGCTTAAAGGACCTTCTCTCTCTTTCAGCCTTTTTCTATATAAAACCAATAAAGAAGAAATAAAATACCATAAGTGGCATAGTCTAGGCCTATTCATTTCACTATCTTTCTTTTTCCCCTCTTCTCTTTTCCATTTGATTCTCCTACTCACCCCAAAATAAAAATTCAAGATCCCAAATTCTCAAATTATGCTAGCTTCAAGACAAAGAACAATAAGAAGAAACTAAACAGAAAAAACCAAAGCTTCAAGCAACTTGTCTGAAAAAAAAAACATAAGAACATGTCTTGTAATAATGGAATGTCTTTTTTCCCTTCAAATTTCATGATCCAACCTTCTTTCGAAGACGATCATCCTCATCAAGATTTCCATGGTATGTACATACACAAACTTATGATCTACGATTCTGTGTGACCGCTTCACTAGCACGTGCTTTTGTTTTGTTATGTTTTCAGGGTTTGCTTCGTTTCTAGGTAAGAGATCAGAAGGGTGTTTTGATTTAGAAGGTTGTAATAATAATACTATGAATGGAGAAGAGGAGTATTCTGATGATGGATGTCAAGAGAAGAAAAGGAGATTGAATATGGAACAAGTTAAGACATTGGAGAAGAGTTTTGAGCTTGGTAATAAACTTGAACCAGAGAGGAAAATGCAGTTGGCTCGTGCCTTGGGGTTGCAGCCGAGACAGATTGCGATTTGGTTTCAGAACAGAAGAGCTCGTTGGAAAACAAAACAGCTTGAGAGAGATTATGATGTGCTTAAACAAAAGTTTGATGTGCTTAAATCTGAAAATGAACTTCTTCAAATCCAGAATCAGAAACTTCAAGCTGAGGTAATTTAATAATTTTCTTTTTTAAATGATAATTTTTTGAATTCAATTGTTTTTTGTGTTACAAGATTCAAATTTTGAAATTTAGGTTTTTTTTTATCTCATAAGCTTTTCAGGATTAAAATATGATTGAAAATTTAGTATTTTTTCTACCAATTATTAAAGATCAAGTTGTCAAAAAAAAAAAAAAATAATAATAATTTTAGTGAAAAAAAATTTAAAGACATGATATATTTCCTAAATTCGATATTCATTAGTAACACAATTATTTCTACTTGTCTAGTCAGAAATCATGTCAAGATCAAGTTCTTATTGGTTAATATCTCATAATTTACTTATGATTAGAAGATTAAAACTTTTTAAGTTTCTATTTCTTTTTTTTGAAACTGTGATAGACCAATTTTTTGGTTATTAATCTTATAATTTCTTTATGGTAGAAGATTTTTTTTATTATTTTTCTTATTACTTTCTAAAAGGATTAAAGATTTATAATTTTTTTAGGAGTAATAATTATTGAGATCAGAAGTAGCTTTCAGGTAGGGTTAATCAACTCCGACATGATTCATGACTTTTCAAAACATCATTATCTCTTTTTTCTTCCTCTTGTCTGAAAACAGTGATCTGAAAACAATACCTTTCTCATGCTTATCACATGCCAACCCCTCAAATTTTGGGTCTTTCAAATCAAAATTAAAATTTAAAAATAAAAAAAGTCTAAATTTAATAAAAAAAATTAGGACCGAAACGAATGTTTAACAAGTTATGCTTATCGCATTATATAATATTCACATGGACTAATTTGTTTTGAAATATTTTGCAGATAATGGGATTAAAATCAAGAGACCAAACAGAATCAATAAATCTAAACAAAGAAACAGAAGGGTCTTGTAGTAACAGAAGTGATAATAGCTCTGATAATCTCAGACTTGATATCTCAACGGCGCCGCCATCAATTGAAAGCACATTAACCGGTGTCCAACCACCACCACCGCCGCAAAGACACTTTTTTCCACCGTCGTCAGCCACCGCAACGACGGTGCAGTTCTTGCAAAACTCGTCTTCAGGACAGAACATGGTGAAAGAAGAGAACAGTATCAGTAACATGTTTTGTGCTATGGAAGATAATTCTGGTTTTTGGCCATGGCTTGATCAGTCACAGTACAATTGAAATTGTTCGAACTGTGTTTTATTTTATTTTATTTTTGGTTTTTGTTTATTTAAATTATATATATTGCTTTTTTTTTGGGATTTTGATCAGAACAACTCATGAATGTTTCAAGAAATTGAAATCTGTCATTAGTTCACTTTTGAAATCTGAAACCAAACACAACCAATGTTTTATTATTAATCTGAAAGGGATCAGTTAACAAAAAAATAATAATAAAAGGGATTAATGAAAAAAAACTTACAACAATAAAAAATGTAAAAAGAATTTTGACTTTATTGATTTTGTTTTTTTTTTAAATAAACAACATAAACTTTATTGCTAATTTTTTAACTATTATAAATACGCACAAAAACGACATTAAGATGTCAAAAAATTATTAAGTAAGTAAATAAAAACAAACATAATTAAAATTTTCTTTTGACAAAAGAATAAAAAATAAATTTGCGTTTACAATGCTATTTATTTAACGAGTGTCGTTCAGTTTAGTGGTTAGAGTGCACTAGCAGTGACTTTTGTATCAGAAGTTCGATTCTTCGATTTGAAAATAAAATTTTTTTAGTGGTATTTAGACTAATGGTTGTATTCCAATATAAAAAAAATGCTATTTATTTTTACCGTTTCTTTAATAATTAATATTTTTTCATTATTTTTCTAATAAAAGAAGGATGTCATTTTTTTTAATAAAAGAAAGAAGTCATCTTATTATATAAAATTATATCAGTATGGCCCAACATTTTTTTTATATAGAATATATATATGGAAAATAAATAATTTAATATTATAATGTTGAGTCGTGGGGTACTGGCACCATGTGGTCGTAGTCGTCATTATTCAGAAGTGGGAAGAAATAAATGTAATAGACAATGAAAATGACATTTTACATGAAAACAATTTATTATTTTTGTTTAAAATCCATTAAATAAATTCTGCATATGTCATGATTTGGTCGAACAGATTAAAAAAAAATTGATGGTACAAAATCTAAAGGAGTAAATTTTGTAATCACGAGACCTTACAAAACATGTACGATATTTTAGTCTGAGGATGCAGAAGACCATCGGTTTCATAACCCTTTTTTTTTCTTTACAATTACCATTATTTTTTTCACCATGTTCTTCTTTTTTTTACAAAACAATCAAATATCCTTATCCACAAATTCTAGTTGTGAATTAATTTGGTGAATAACCAAAAAATTATTTCAGGTAAGAAATTTTCAAGAAATATAAATTTATTTTAGTTTGGTTTAACCGAAATTTTATTCATTCTAGTAGTGTAAATAATATATATAAATACACAACAGTTTTCATAATATAAATAATATCCCACAAAACAAATTAGTCGGTTGCTGGTAAAATAATACTCTTTCCGTATTTTAATAAGTGATGTTTTTAGCTATCTGTACAATTAGTAAAGACGAATAATATTCAAACTATTTTATTCCTGTTAAATATTTTTTTTTCTTACTTATTATACTTATTTTAATAATTTTTTAATTATATTGTCTTGATTTTATAAAAAAAAAACTAATCATTACCGAAGAGTAAATTTGAAACTATTAACAATTTTTAGCTAAAACATCTTTTATTTATTAACAAACTCTACTTTCTAAAGCGTTACTTGTAAAAATAGGGAAGGAGTATTGTTAGAATTTTATTTTAACATACAATAGAATTTTTAAAAATTAATGGTATGCTTACAACTTACATACACAATTTCAGATTTTTTTGTCAATAACTATAAAAATGATTTAGAAAACGAAACCAGATTTATTTAGATTACAAAGATAATGTTACACATTTATAGTTTTTTTGCTTACAACTTTTAAATGTTTAAATACCTAAGGGAAACAGATAGGGTCAATCTAGTTTGAATCAGATCAGAATCTTCATAGTTGAGTAAAATCTACGTTCATTTCGAACAAGAACAACTTGAAATTAGCTTTGTGTCTTATCAACAACGATTTAGAAAGCTATACATTTTTTAGGTAGGGGCCCTCCAAAATACCCTTCTCGGAAATGACATTTGCTTACTTCAAAACATGTCCCATAATTTTTTATCTTGCTAACTTCACCATCCATCCATGATTTTCTCATTCCTATATAAATTTTATGGGTGCAAATTTGTAAAAGCTAAACAATAATATACATAAACAACTTTTTTTAAATCCACCAACTACTAAAATTCCATAGGGTGCAAATTCACCACTCGGATAAATATATATGTGCCAGTGGCAAAAGATAGTATATACTAATAAACATGTGTCTAATGCCCTTGTGAAAGGAGTGTGCATACGTGTTAGAAAAATAGGTAATCGCCGAATGCCTCCAATATTTTTTTTTAAAAAATAGGTCATATTTTTAAATAATTAAGCTATATCTATTATTAATTTTGTCAAATATGTTTGAATTAGGCCACAATTTTAATAAAAATATAAATATTTTTTGTAAGAAATAAAATTTCGCTTTAGACTTCTATAATCATGTGCAAGTAAATGATCCTGCGACGAGATTATTCCGAAAAGAAAATATCCAAAAAGTTGGTGTTCACAAATAAAATGGATTGTAAAAGTGTGGTTAACTTAACTGAAAAAGAACATTCAGCAAAAGCTTTGAGGTCAAATATTCGAGTCCACGCTTGTGAGAGAATACTCTCTAATTTGGAGGGATTTAATATGTTTTTAGCACAACCCACAGAGATGTACGAGTTTCGGTCCAGAATTTCGAAGTAATAAACAAAATTTTTGTTAAAATTGATTAATCTGTTTTAACTGTGTATATTGTATAGTATATGATAAAAGTTTCAACATTCTCTAGTTTCCAATATGATTATAAGATTTTTATTTTGAAAAAGAAATGAGTTAGGTGCGACCCACAAGATTTAACCACTTGGTTTCTATAAGTACAAGTTTCTTTTAGCTAAGCTTTTTTGGTTTGCTTTGCTTCTTTGGTTAAATGGACCCTTATCTAAACTTGGATGCTTCTACTACACTTCAAATGCTTTTTTAATTTCTTCAATATACTTTATAAACTGTACTACTAGGAGCCTGATCAAATATTGATTTTGATAGTTAAATATATGGCTGTCTTAAATTATTGTTGGATTCTCTTAAAAAAATTATTAATCAGTTTTTAGTATGATAAAATATATATTTTAAAATTATTGGTCCTTAATTTATGTATATTTAAAAAAAAATTATTTGGCTCGGAAGCATGTGCGATCGCTCAACTTGTACGTATCAAAATATGACCTTGATTTATTCTAATAATGTAATTGTTTGTAACCTTATAACTTTCATAACCGATTTTGCTTGTATGCATGTCTATATATGATAAATCATATTCATATATCATAGAAACATGCTGTTATATATTCCTTGAGTTTACTATCTTGCTATGAATATTATTTGATGCATAATTTTAAAATTTTGTATTTAAAGTGTTTTTCCATGATTAATTTAATTATATTGATATAATACGATTTGGATACTTCAAACATCACATATTATCATAATTTGAAATTATTAAACCACCATAAACATGAAGATGTGGTTAGTGAGAACTAACTATTCAACCTAGTAAAAACAGTTAAAATTTTAAATTTCAAACATAGTTTTCATTTCATCATATTTTTATTTATTATTCGTTTTAAATCAAAATCAAGACTTCATATGGACAAGGGTTGTGTGGACACAAAACTCAAGGGGTGTCAAATCCATCAATCACGCTCAGAAACGTAATTATATTGACACGACAATGATTCGTACATTCATCTTTAGTTGTTATATATCTTTAAAATCGAGTATCGAATTTATGCAAAAGATTTCTGAGACATGCTACATATGAAAGGTTACAACTTAAACGTCAAAAATAGTTGACAAAAAAAGGGTCTAAAATAATTCAAATGACAGTGATGAACTATATCAACTATTCAGAAATAATTGATTAAGAGAAAATGTATTTTTACTTCACATAGTAGTGTCTAAAAATACAGATATTATACAATAATAAAAATACTAATCTATTTCTGTTACGAGTAAATTGATATTTTTTTTTTAATCAAAAGCTATATGTGTTTATGTTGAAGCCTTTTAAAATTGAATATATAACTAGGAGTTCAAAATTAATCATTTAGAGATACCACCAAAACATTAACATTCCAAAAATTACTTGTTATATATTGATTTTTTAAAAGAAATAATTAAATCTTTTTTACCTTTTACATTAATGTATAATGCAATTCCAAAAAAATTGTAGAGGTTAATATTTCATCATTTTTTTAATTAGCTCAATTGACTAATTTTTTAAGTTTCTCTCGATTTAATCAATTGATTATAGACAATTTCAATTTATTAAAATATTTATTAAATGAGCAAAAGGAAATAATAAAATCGGTATGTTAGAAGAGTAGATCCAACTCTGATCTAAAACTCGTAAAACTGGTGTTTAAGATATCACAAAATGCCTAATAATTATATGACATCTTTTAAAAATAAAAATATATTTGGTTAAAAATATAAAAGTTTTAGGCAGCCTATAATCTCGGACCTAGCTAGTAAATATGTTACAGAATCTGTGACCCTAAAGGATGTCACAATATTTAAAAAGTTGACAATAAAATGATAAAGCTAGATCAAGATTGTAAAATAACCCATTATGCATTAATTAATATAAGAATCTTTATGGGATCATGTGCATTTCCTTAGTCTAATCTTTTTACAGGTTTTGCTGGATATTTATTCCTCATTTGCTTTTTAAAAATGTCTTTGATAAATATTTTATTTCGGCATTTTTGGTGACAGTGTATCAGATGCCAACATGCAATTTTCAAATAATTTTATATTAATTATAGTGTGGCTACAACTAAACATAGAAGAGCTGGCTATGTGGCCATGTGCTTGCTGCTTCAATTCTCTTTTTAACTACTCACTTCCAATTGAAAAAAATGTCAGTGTCAACTAAAAGTAGATAAGATCAGACTATATTATTTTTCTTCTAAAGCTATGTACAAAGATCAATTTTTATTCAATTTATTTATAACTATATATATGATGGCATTAATTATAACAAAAAAAACTATATATATATATATATATAGTATGATATTAACAATAAAACTATACATATATAGATCGAATATCTATTTATATAATACTTTGTCAAAAGATTATAAAATTTATAAGAAGATGGAAATCTATGGTCATAACAAAAAGCTATACATATATATATGTTGGAACAATTAGGGGTTAGTATTTCGTCAAGATCATAATATTTTGTTTAAAATTATCGTCGAAAATTCAAAATTTATAGTTTTTAAGGAAATGGAAATCTATGGTAATAACAAAAAGCTATACATACATACAGGGGCGGATCTAGAAATTTATTTAGTATGGGGC
>OVAW01000960.1:0-11100 GCA_900406365.1 Heliophila coronopifolia | reverse complement strand
AACCAAATGTATAGAGAAGAACAAAAAACGAAAGAACAAAAACTAACCGAAACTCCATCGAGTTCATTTCTCAGCTCAATTTTCCTCTTTAGTTTGATGATACCCCGCGCATTGCGCGGGATTAGTTTGAGAAAATTTCAACTTTTTTGCAGATAAAAAAATTGCGATGGGAGGAGGTGGAAAGTTAAAAGTTAAAGAAGAGAAATATTTTTGCAAATACGTTTTTGTTGAGTGAAAATTTAATTAGACGATTTATTAGAAAGCATTAAATTTTATGTTTTTACATATTTAATTAAAATATTAATATTACTTATATATACAAATAGTAACATGCGCTTATGAAGTTAATGTTTGAATTTAATTAAATTAATTTAGAGAAGATAGTGGTGGTTTCGGTTACAATACAATACAATGATTTATCAATGCAAAGGGTCAGAATTTATATCAAAATTCAAAGATACAATATATATATTACACATCTGTTACATGCCGTGTTAATATTTGTTTTTTTCTTTATCAGGATATTTTGTATTTTAAAATTGTTTCTTTTACTATTTCTTAAAATTGTTTAAAGAAAACTAAGAATTATATATATATATATATATATATATATATATCGTATTTTTTAATATTGTATTTGCTATTTGGTATTATTTAATCTGTTTCAATATTTAATTATCAAAATAAAATATTTCTTTAATACATACTCGAAATTATATATACTGTTTGAAAAAATCATATAATTTTATGATTTCAAATGTGAAAATACATAATTAAAACAATAATTAAGATATTATTTATTCAAACTCAAATAGTTTTAGATTTTTTAAATGTAATTTTATTCATATTATACTAATTTTATTCATAAATGTAATCTACTACATATTAAATTATTCTTTTTAGATATTATTTATTGTTTATCTACATTAATTAAATGATTGATGTCATTTAGTCAACTTAAATATTTAAAATTGATTGCTATATTAAGATTAATGCATTTATGAACCAAAAATGTAATATCACACATGAGAAAATGTTTTTTCCTAAGTTGGTTTCTCAATTGATATATAGTAGATGAGGGGAATTGAGCAGTTGTAGAACCTTCTTGACAGCTGCATTAATATTGTTCTTCTGCTCAAACCCAACTCGTAAACCATACGAGAAATTTTGGTTTCTTCTTCAAATCCTGCAGATTTTATGCTTCTATTACAAATCTAATCAATATATTGTTATACAATCCCAATTGTACATGTTGCATACTTGAATTACACTTGCTGTATCAATAAAAACATAGAACTTACTTCACTAGGTTCACCCCATAATCTGCGCAAGTAAAAATCTGTTTCTGCAACAATTATTCCTGGAGGGAGTATTTCTGCCCCATGGGGATTGGTTGGAACATATCAAAATGCAGCAAGAATCCTAATCCAACAGAGATTCATACTGGACAGAACAGTTTTTTATTCAACAAAACAATATGAAAGACTCACAGCCTTAATGTCAAGTCGATGTGACTAGAGCTGGATTCACCCTTCTCCCGAACAGTTTCCTCCTATCTCATTTTCTCCAGCTGGCTAAGAAGCGGCAACGTACGAGCACTTTCCGATGACGTCGGCGGAAAAATATCCATCAGCTTCTGCCCAGTAGCGGCCCTGACATTATCTAAAATTTTGGGGGCCGGAAACAAAACTAAAATTTGTAGGCTACTTTATTAAAAAAAAAAAATTGTGAAAAAACGGGCCTAAAACTATAAGAAATATTTTTAAAAAATTTGGGGGCCGGAGCGAATGTTTCCTCCGGCTCTCCTCAAGGCCGGTCCTGCTTCGGCCTCTTATGCTGCCCAGGCATATTGTTAACTTTATTGGCCGGAGTTGTAGACGCCACCGGACGAAATACTCTACCAAAACTCCCTTGACCATTTAAATATCCTCCACGACCATAAAACAATTCAAAATTATTCGTCGGTCGAAAAGCAAGATAAGGGTTCTGGTTTAGGTTGGGGTAGTGGCGGCGTGTGATGGAATGACAAATGTGAGTGATTTGGTCTTCGGATGTTAAGAAAATAAGTTTTTTTTTATTCATGTCTTGTTTTAATAAAGGAAGTAAGTTTTGTTTTACGTTTTATTTGGTCGAAGGTGTGCTAGACACAAGGCGTCAATGAGAGTGTTGAAGCATCGGAGCGCCTCACACCTTTTTTTTTCAATGGCTTGTTATAAAACTAAAAAGTCTGAGAGAGCCAAACATGTGGTACAAAATTTACATAAATAAGATAATTTCTAGCACTCTTAGCTAAGACATCCGTCATTCACATTAGAAGTTCTATGAAAAAAGAAAATATCAAAACCTCAAAAAAAGTCTTCAATCTTTCTACTTCTTTTGAATAGCTCGAGAACGCTGGCTAGCTTTCGAGGAAGTCATCATCTTGATTAGATTTGAGCAGTCGGTTGCGAACGTCACTAATTTTCTTTCTTGAGCGAGAATGCAAGAGACCGCCCACTGGAGACCTTCAACTTCGATGCATGACGCATTTTAAAACCAAGAATATAACATATGAATAAATGTTATTTTTTTAAAAATACAATAGATATGAGATTTTACTTTGCATTATCCTTTGTAGCCCAAGACGAAATTCATTTTCAAAGTGAAGCCCATTAACTCGAGACAATAAAACCTAGGTATAAATATATAGAGACTTAGTGGCAGCCAATGTAGGACTGCTACAAGAGAGCTAGACAAACCACGATGGACGAACGACCTTCTATATCTTCACACATGACAAGTGTAAGCATATTCTCGCTCCGCTTAGCCCATTTCAAGCTCATTAAATGCAAGCCAAGATGGTTAAGAAGGCCGAGGTAAGTAAGTCTAGCCTTTACATCTCTCCGAACACGGTTTTAAAGGAGTTAGAACATAAATGGCCCGTGCTACTAATGATCTTTTAGGAGAATTTGTTGACACGGTTCTGGTCAACGGAAATAGAGATTGAAAATGATCAAGCTTAAATCAGAGTTGATCGGAGTGATCAACAAGCGTGATAGTGATTCCCCAGTTGCAAAATCAAAGACACATGTTATTGGTGCTTTTGATAAGTAGATAATTATTGTGTTTGCTTTTTGAAAATGTTTGTATTGTAAGCAGTACTATCAAGTATCTCTATAGTGGATCGTGTGATTAGGTGAATGACACTGAGACGTATCTTTTGATATTAAAAGGAGAACTCATTGTGTGTCATCTAATTTTCAGAGAACACCAAATCTAATCAATCAAACAAACAACAACTCGATAAGCCTAAACTCCCAACAAAGAATTATACATCTATTAATTTAAGAACTTGTCAAATAAAAGAATATGTTACCATTAACAGTTTTGTTAAGAAAAATATTTAACCCAAAAATCTTCAATTACTAAAAAAAAATGGTTAATAAGCTGTAAAAATCTTGAATTATAACCTTCCAAAATTAATTTTTGACTTTTTAACATTTTCGAGAAACGATGTTTCAGTATTTATTTTCTCAAAACACTTCCTTACTTTCAGTTTGATTGATATTTTGATTTGATGCTTTAAACATTATGTTATGCGTGTGTTGAGTTTTATTACGTAACGATAACAATTAAGATCATGTGAAATAAGAAGATACAAAATCACCATTTATGCGCGAAGAAGACTATTATATATTAATGACTGATTTCAACATGTACGACTTCTTATATGGTTTAATACAACAAATGGTTTTATTATGTTCATATAAACTAAGGCTTAAAGAAAATTTCTTTTACTATAACATATTTTCTATCAAAATATAGGAATAGTTTAAGATACTCTGTTGATATAACATATTTTCTATCAAAATATATGAATAGTTTAAGATACTCTGTTGAGCTAACACCGAAAACTCTACGTGGGACAAAGAAAAACATTCATTTTGGCCTCGTAATTTTTTTTTTAAACTTTTTTAACTAATTAGTTTTAGTATAGGCCCCAATTTTCTAAAATTTAAACTTTTGGCCCAAATTTTTTAAATATCAATTTTTATGCGGAAAACTTTTTTTAAGCTCGGACCTCGGAAATATAGGAACGGATCTGCAGAAGGGTTTTAGCTCACTCTAAACAACTCGCGTGCTAATTTTCTCCATACCTTATGTTGCAAATGGCTCAAGGGACATAAAAGCTCCAAATATAACAAACATTAAATGGATTCTGCAAAATATTTCGGACAAGCCATGCAAAAAAAAATCTATCCGTCTAAATCATCCGCTGCTTAAGGCAAGGACAAGACTTGCCGATGAAAATGTCGGATTGTCTCGAAACAATATCCTCGAGAGATATTTTACAATATATAGTCATCTAAAAATATCATAACTAGAGTTTTAAGACGAGAAGAGTTTGTAAGTAAAGATATTATAAAGCTAAATAAGTCAAATATATATATATCTGAGAGATTTTAAACTAAGGGTGGGACTATAGATCTCTCTCTCTCTCTCTCTCTCTCTCTCTCTCCTCATACTCACTTGATCATGGAAACGAAAGCTTCATTTACAGAGACAAGAGTAAGAAGAGGATTTGATGATGGACTCAATTATCCTTTCACCTGTCGTTGTTCCATGTACTCTTTATCTGCTTTTGCAACGCGATTCTGGAACATTTTCCATTCGTTTCTACATCTCTCCCTTACCTGAAACAAATGGAAAAACACACACTGAGGTTGTCGAGAGGATAGAGAAGAAGATTTCTGATTATCAAGTATTATAATGTGTGCTAAGTATTACCCCTTGCCTTGACGATCCTTTCTCTGACTCACCCTGTTAAAATTTCATTATTGAGTCAAAAGATCTTTCAGAGAGATAAAAGTAAAGGAAACTCTCTTCATTGCTCAGCATAAACGCACCTGACTTCCAAGGGAAGGAATCACTTGATGGATAATCCATTGTGAATCTACCACACCAATCTTCTCATGAGCAGGCTACAAATGGACAAGGCGCATCCGTGACATAAACAAAGCTTCTAAAGGATTTATCCAAGAATCATAACGTAATAACTAACCTCAACGCATCTTCTGAGAGCAAAATCTAGACCCCATCCATGGACAAGATCATTCTGAACAATTAACCAATATGATTGTATTAACGCACCATAAAAGTAATGCCACATTTTCTAAGTATTTGAATATGATTTATGATTGTCAAGTCTATTGATGATAAATATAATGATAAAAGGCTGACCAAAGATCTTTCAGATAAACAAAAACCTGAATCATATGCCACACACATCGCCATGNTCTCTAGAAAACACAGGTGCCATTATCTCAACAAACCTGCAATGTGGAAACAAACCATTACTGAAAATGAGTAAGCACCCTTCGATGGGCTAGGCAAAGAGAGATAAAAAGAGTGTACAGAGTCTTACGCAGCACATGGGGGTAGATGTGGATCGCTGCACCATCCTGGTTTTTCTTGAGTGTCTCTGTTCAGCACTCAAAAACACTTAAGAGGGGCAGATTTGAACTTAAAAGGAAAGGCAAAAGAAAGAGAAAGAGATTTCCTACTTGTGGACATCGCGGTCACCTCTCCTCTTTGTCATTTCCCAAGTAAGTCCGTTGTTTGGCTCTAAGCCTGGTTGAGATATCTCCAAACCGTGCTTCTTAACTAACTCAATGTACCTGAAATATAATAATACAAAATGTAAAGATTGTCATTGATCCGTAACTACGAGTCCAGACAAGTAATCACCTATTTGCATTGAAGTGCTCAACTCCAAGATCTTCATCCCATATAAATATATACTCATAAGCTGAGACAACATCAGGATGCAAGAATCTCTTGGCATACCACCTGACAAAAAAATAAACAGAAACAAGCTCATGACTTTTTGAAGAATGGAGTATATCATACTTACCACAATCAGATTTCTTACCATTTTGTTTGTTTTCTTGCACTGATATGTATTGCGTTTTTTGACCACTCAAACTGGTCCCACTCAGTCGTCCGGCCATCATAATGGAAGAGCAAAATTTGGAAATCTTCAGAAAACTGAAGCAATGATTGATGAAAACAAAATTCTTTATGTTAATGGTATCCGAATAAAGGATCATGTTCTACTGATAACATGAGGGGAATTGAGCAGTTGTAGAACCTTCTTGACAGCTGCATTAATATTGTTCCTCTGCTCAAACCCAACTGTAAAACATACGAGATATTTTGGTTTCTTCTTCAAATCCTGCAGATTTAATGCTTCCATTATAAATCTAACCACTATATTGGTATACTATCCCAAGTGTACATGTTGCATACTTGAATTACACTTGCTGTATCAATAAGAACATAGAACTTACTTCACTAGGTTCACCCCATAATCTGCGCAAGTAAAAATCTGTTTCTGCAACAATAATTCCTGGAGGGAGTATTTCTGCACCATGGGGATTGGTTGGAACATATATCTGGAAACATAGAAACAGAAATGATACACTTAATTAGCATAAAAAAAAAGAATTCCTCTGGTATTATATATGCAGACTGTTTTGATCGGATTAGATCAGGAGTTATACTTTAGAAAGCTGTTTTGAACCACTGTCTTCAGATCTGCCACCAGAAAATAATTTCCCATCTGACATGGCTACATCAAGAGATGATATAAGGCCTGAGGGTAAGTTAATCTGCAGAATACAAAATAGATCAACAGGGGGAAAGAGACATAAAAGGAAGATATACCTATGAACCCCAACCTCGTATACCTTTCTAAAGGAAACTGATGGTAATGTGATACCGATAAAAAACCCAAAAACCATTCCCAAGATTGTCGTTATGATAAGCTTTGCATTTTCATTTGTTCTTCTGGGAGCACCACTGCAAAAGATTAGCGTTTAAGTAATTTTGCATCTGAAGCAACTCTGAACTCGTTTTTATGATATCATACCTCCGGTGCATGGTCCCCATTAGATTGCAAATCTCCAAATCTACTGCAAAAACTAAAATCAATCCTTAAAGAAGACTTGAAAGACACACAAATGTCATCAAGTTCTGAAGAAATTTTCTTTCTTTGATCACTAAACCATCCTGGAAAAAAAATACCAGAAATAAAGAAGAAAGAAATCAGGAATTTCTAACGATTTGGGAAAGCATATCCGTTAAATTCCTTAACTATCATCTTACCAAATTCACCGGTCACATAAAGTACAGTACAATGATGAATTTCTAGCAAACAACCCAGATAATATACTAAAAGCTCTCAACCAAAACTAAAACCACAGCACACAGATTCAACAAAAGCTTACAGAAGTTACAAAAGCATGTGGGTGTAAGAATCTAGAGATAAGTTCCTATCAAAATAGTTAAGCTAGGCCAGATCAAAATTTAAACACTCATACACAGACGATATAGAAATCGGGCACCAAGGAGATAAATCTCAAAAGTATTAGTCGCGAATAAGTACCAATGAATAAGAAACTAGAGAGTACTTACGGAGATTTGAAAAGATCAAACTTGTAGATTAGGGTTGGGCTCTGAGTCGATTCTCTGATCTCGCAGATTGTTGTTGTAAGGTAAAATTGAACCAAAAATGAAAAAAAACTTAAATTTCTGATTTTTTAGATTAGCAGCAGACCCACTCCTTTTTTTTTGTTTTAACCAAAAGCTTACCTAAATATCTGCATACGTGGCTTCCTTTTTTCTTTTTCTTTTTTTTCTTCCTCTTAACCGCTGAATTCGATCTGAACTATAATTAGAGCTGTCAAATCGGGCGGCCGTCCGCGGGCTTAGCCCACCCGCACCGCTACAGGCGGGTTATGGGTGCAATATTTTTGTCCGCAGATTTTTTGGACTATTAAATTTAGCCTTTAGGCGGTCCGCAGACTTTTGCGGTCGGCCATGGGCGGCCCACGGATTAGTCCACTTATAAATTATTTTATGTTTAATTCATTTTTTATAACCTAAAAAAAATACATTATCAAATTAAAATACACGGTCAAATTTAAAAATCTATTTAAAAATACATGTATTTTGTCAAAAATAATATTTTGTCAAAAATAATTTGTATGTTGAAAGGAAATATGTATATTTAAAAAAAAAAAATCAATTTTTTATAACAAAATTTACAAATAAAAAAAATTAACAAGCAAAAAAAAAATATTTGAACTAGCCCACGGGCGGTCCGCGGACACCCTCTTGCCCGCTACAGGCAAGGTTGGACGCAATGAATTTAGCCCGTTTGAACTAGTATTCGAACACCCATAAGTGCATGCGAGTTATGAAAAAGTGGCGGACGGACCGCCCGCCTATTTGAAACCTCTAACTATAATCTAACTAATTTTATCCTAAAAACAACAAAATTAACTAGTTTTTTATATGGTGCATCCAAGCAAGACCCAACAATTATATCATATAATATATAGGAAAAAATTAATTTATATCAACAACAATATTTTTCATAATTAGAATTCACAATAATAAAAAAAAAAAAAAAAAATCTGTCTGCAACAATTATTGAATTGGATAACCAATACCATGTTGCTGGTTAAGAAACTAGTACAAACCATGACAACTGTTCAAACTGAACCAAGTCAATTTCAACAAATAGAACCAAACCAGTAATAATTCAGCTTTGATCTCCACGAGCAGGAGTCGGGTTAGGGTTTTCGGGCCCTAGTTGCTGAGACCGACTCACCATACGAGCCATTGAAGATGTCTGATAAGCCTGCACCGAGCTACAATTATGAGTAGAGTCTCCACGAGCGGTTGCTCTCTGAGCTGAATGCGAGCTCATACTCGATAAGGCGTAAGCTCGCCCTGCTCTTCGATACGTCCCCCGGTCCCCCATCATTTCTTGCATCGTAGTCAACTCTGAGGACAATGAGTGACAAAGCCTGTCACTAGACCTAGCAGACACTGTCCCCGATATTACTCTCTCACCGTCTCTGAGAACCGTAACTGCCCCGCTCAAGTCACCTCCCTCAGCTAAAACCCTAGCTTCCGATATAGCTTCTGAAGCACGGAACCTGTTCACTTGTCTGTCAACCTCTATGGACACCACTTCTTCTCCTGTTAGTTCCATTGGCCTTTGGATGCTCACTTCTTCAGATTCCACATGGACTATCTCTTTCGTAACAGAATCTTTGTAGACGCACCTAACCTTCAGTAAAGGCATTGATTCAGATTCTGCAGATCCGCTCGGAAGTTCAAGAGTCACGAGGAAGTCCCTTTCTTCTTCTGCGTACATGTCTCCAACATTGATTGAGGCGGTTCTTGAGTCAGATGATATGCGGTTTATGTAGCTCCCTGCTTTTATGGAAGATATTTTCAGGCCCTGCTCATAAAGGCATTCAATTCCGACAACTTGATCAAGTATCACCACACTGAGAAGCCCTCCAATGCACTGCGCAAAAGCATCCTGAATCACAGTCTCTGTTTCTATGAACGAAAATGTGCCACTAGAGACTGATGAAATTGTGTGCAGCAGCTCAGCATCATGATCTGAGCCAAACCCGAAGGTATGAATTGGAACCCGGCAAGAACTCGGAAGTAAATACTCGTAATTTGTTCTCCGACGAAACCCAGTAAGAGCATTACTATAGTAGTCCTGCCCATCTGACAAAAGCATCATTGCTGAAACAGGGTTGTTCCATCTCCTATCCTCAATCACTCTAGCACCAATCTTCAGTCCCTCTGCGATGTTTGTCCCGCCACCTGAAACCAATGAATTGACAGTCCTCATTGCCACTTGCTTACCTGTCTCAGACATCAGTGTAAGAGGGAAAAGTCGGCGAGCTGTGGAGGAGAACGAAACAACAGAGAGCCTATCTCTCTCACCAAGATTCTGAATCACAAAACCCATTGCGTTTTTCATAAGCTCCAATTTAACTCCTTGCATGCTACCACTAACATCAAGAACCGTAATGAGATCCAAAGGAGCACGAGTGTGCGTATCATCACCTACTCCTTCTGCCTTAAGATGAACCAGAACAGCAAAATCACGGCGAGTGACTGTTTTGGCAACTGCAGAGACTTCTGGAAAGAGTTTAATCTCGAGAGCCTGACGATGAGGACCACCAGGATGATTATGATGATCATCACTCTGGATTTGGATCTCTCCGTGAGGTAAAGGCTCATCANNNATGCTCATCATCTTGAAAAAGCCTTTGAGCCGGGGACATGCTCGACAGGGTCATTATTAAATAAAGGGACTTGTTTCCATTGAGTTCTGAATAAGGGACAAATCCGGTTTCCATGTTTAACGTTGGAGGTTATACAATTGAAGTGGAAGTTGTGGAAGCACTCTGCAGTAAATATGGCTTTCCAATCTTCTTTTCTAATCTCATCCAAGCAAATCAGACATCTACTCTGCAATTTTCACAGAAAAAAAGTCTATCACACAATCTTTAACCCTAATACTAGATCAAGAAAAGAGAGAACCTTAGAGAAAGGGAAGTCTGCAGAGGGAGAAGTAGAAGAATCAGGTCGGGTCGGGTTAACGGATGATCTTGAGGCGTCGGTGGAAGAGTCGAGTGTTTGAGGAAGATTGAGACAGTTGTTCAAATCCACATCAGATTTCACTTTTTGAAATTTGTTCGGGCGCTCCATGTTTTGAGGGATCAAAGACTTTAACTTTTTTTGTTTGCTTTCTGAAGTTGAAGGTGTAAGTTAAGACAGAAGAAGAAGAAGCTTTTATTAACGAAGAAGAAGAAGAAGCGAATTGTTCAATGCAAATCGTAAAGTAAACGTCAACTATATATTACTATCTTCTATGCAAACTTCGTCTTCTTTTCCATTTTGTGTTTAACATTTTTTCTACTAATGGGAGTATGGGACGCACGCAATATATACATTTTTTGCTTTTAACATAAAAAAACATATAAAAACCAAGTTTGATATAAGAGAAAATTAAAGATATTTGGTCAAAGGTTTCACCACTTTTGATATAAAAAAATCACTTATATTTTATCAATTTAATCTCTTTTATTTCTTGATCTAAAATCAATTTTTTAGATATGTGTTTCTTAGTTTGACAAAAAAAAAAGAAGATATGTGTTTCTTATATTTTTATTTTATTTTATATATTGTATTATCATATATTAGTTGGTTTAAGTATATGTTAGAATTTATAAAAAAAAA
>OVAW01000959.1:0-11104 GCA_900406365.1 Heliophila coronopifolia | reverse complement strand
TCATCTCTTTTGAAATGAGACGATTCTACAATATAAAAACGTAAAAAAAAAAAAAACAAATAAGTCTTCCCTAGAAGCACAAGATTGATATTTGAATTAAGTTGTAATAGATGCTTTAAATCTTCATCGAAAAATCAACGGAAAATGAATCAATCTAAAATGGAATTTAGATTTTCGTAAACTTCAATTAGGGATTTTAAGAAATCTGAAGAAATTTTAGAGAACTCACAAAAATTGAAAGATTTGATATAGAGTCTACCGAATAATTAATATATTACAATTTGAAGAACAAATGGGTTTGTAGATAACAAGAAAATTTTTTTTTGTTCAAATTGTTGTTCGGATTTTAGTAACGCATATAGAATGTAGTAGAGTGGTTATATTGATTTTAATAAATTTTGTTGACATGTGATCAAGTTTGAATAGTAATAATTGTTATAGAATTTTCAAAATTTGTTAATAAGAGTATTTTTTTATCTTTTCAAAAAATGTTTACTTTAGTCAACGAAAAAGTTGACTCCGTTCATGATTTTTTTTTTTTGTATAGAACCTTGTAATGTAATTAAAAATTGTTAAAGAAGACAAACCTGACATGGATTGTTGATATGAGTAAGAATGTTTCTTAAGATTTGAGAAGCAAATTGGATGAAAGATGTAGTTTTTGTTAAAGAAATGAAATCTGTTTTGTAGAAGAAATGTGTGGTGTTTTTAAGAGAAGGTCAAATGTTAGTGGTTTCCTTCTTGGATTTTATTTCTAAAAATAGACAAGTCCAGTACACAAAGAACTTGTGTTCTAAAGTATGCATATCATTATAAATTTCATTTTAATCATTATAATCATATAACACGAAATAAAAATTCATGAGAAATATTATCATCATCGTAGTTATATATAACTACTATAATTTTTAATAGATAAATATATTGAGAAAAAGTTTTATTATTTTATTAAGTGGCGAATCCCAGACGAAAATTTAGGGAAACAAAAATAATTTTGGGATCATAGTTAAAATTTACATAAGAAAAAATAAATAAATAAAAAAAATTACATGAAAAATTAAAAAATTTCCGATTTAGGGGGACGCATGCCCACTCATGTCGTCCCCTAGATCTGCCAATGATTCTACTTAATAAATTAGTTAATAATATGCCTAGGGATGGACAAACGGGAATTCGGAATGAGGTTTTTCGGGAACAAGAACAAGACAAGAATTCATAAACTAAAATTCATGTTCTATTTTTTCCCGTTTAGTATTCGGAACGGGAACGGGATGGGAGAGACGGGAATGTAAAATTCCAATTTTTTTTGGATATTTTGTTATTTGATAATTAAAAGTTTCAAAACTAAAAATAAAAACATAATTAATTTAACATCAAATAAAACATATATCTAAAAACTAAAATAAAATAAAATAAATAAATATTCAATCAATATTTAAAAATATAACATATCCTTTATTATAATTTAATATGAAAAATTAACATACTTTGTAAAATAATAATATTATATTGTAAAAGATATATATTGATATCTTCGATTCTAAGTTTATATAGCAAATTAACATAATTATTAATTTTACTTAAAATGTTTTGTACTAAAAATATAAAACTTAGAAATTAGATATATTTATTTTTAATATACACCTTCTACATATTTGATCCATATATAATTATATGTATAAAGATAATTTTTTCAGAATAAAATGGAAATTTGAAAATTGACGTTCCCATTCTGTTTTCGTTCGAAAATGAAAATTTTGAAGCATTAGGAGATCAAGAGAAATTGTATTAAAAAAATGGTGTGGTTTAACTCTCTGCAAAAAATGATCAAAAGTGTTTTAAGTTTGAACTTCTCTGGTTTACTTCTATGTAAAAAATCCGATTACCTCATCCATGTGATTTTTTATAGTCCCCACACAATGACATTTGTCAATAAGACACCAAGCTAATTAATTCAGATAAAACCTATTTGTATATTTGTAAATTTATATTTTTTAAATAAATCATATTTTCTGGTTTATCTCTATAAATATTGTCGGTCTATCACCAAGTGATTTTATGAAAATTTGAAACAATGTCTTAGGAGTGTTAGGCAAAATTGACTCAAATTAGAAAAATTTCGAATCGAACTGTTACGAATCAATTTCTCGATCAAAACCAACTTTTGATATTTGAATAGAAAACAAGATTTCTGACCCGAACCCGAAACTCAAACAGGCATCCGAATTTTTGAATAAGAAAAAAAGAATATTTATAAATTAGAAAGCATCATGTATTTTAAGAATATTTTTAAAGATAAAAATGTTATAGATTAAAATTAAAATCAATTTTTTTTTGTATAAAAATATTCAAAGTGTTTATTTCCTATTTAAAATCAACTCGATATATTTTAATACTAATATCAACTTACTGACTCTTTAGTATTGAATTTCGGAAAAAAAATTATCTTTTTATTTTGTTATTATTTTTTAAACATAAAACTTTAGTATACTAACAAATAAAACTAAATTGAAAAACCATTAAAAAAATATTAAAAACCAAACAATTTAAACAATTTTTCCGAAAAACTTAATCTCAAAATTTCCGAACCTCCCAAACTATATCCAACCCGACCCAAATTAAAAAAAATTCGAATCAAACTGATCCGACTCAATTTTCTTATCGGAACCAATTTTGATATGGAAAATATATATTCCTGATCCAAACTCGAAACCCAAATGAAACATGAATTTTCGATTTCATCCAAATATAGAATTAATATTTTTAAAAACCATATATATTGTATTTTTTATAGTAAAATTCAGTTGAAATTTTGGTTTAATAGAGTTAGTGGGTGTGGTGGTGTTTATATATATATTTTTAAAAATATGTTTCGTATTTTTTTATCGTACTTAATTGAATTTTTTTTTGTAAATACGTATTATTTCTTTCGTATTTTATAAAAATATATTTTAAATTTTGTTTAGTATTTTTTATAGAGTTTTAATTAATTTTATTGATTAACTATTATTTTGTTTTATGAGGTTTTTTTCATAAAATGGCTGTGTTTTAATAAGTAGTAGATTATATATAAAAAAACAAAGAAACATCACCACGCCCACTAAATCTAATTTATAACTACTTTTTTTCTATAAAAAAATATATCTCATATACAAACATATTCACCCTAAATCTTAATTTAGGATGTCTCATAAAAATAAAATAATAATTTAAAAACCCAAAAAACTATAAATAAGTTTTACTAATAACTAAAAAAATCTATTTAGAAAAAAAAAACCGCGCATTGCGTGGATAACCACATAATTAAGAATTAAATTGGATTTACAAATTTAACCTCCATTATTTTTCTTACCAAAAATATTAAATAACACTATTAAACATAAACAAAGGGTATATTAGGAAAATTAAGGTTAATTCTGCATAGAAAGAAACTTGAAAAGGTCACATTATCTTATTATAAGATATTTTGGTTTTTATGATAATATGTTTTGAACATTTAAGGAAGTCATTTCGTTTAAATAATAATTAAGGCAAAAATATTAATGGTAGAATAAAGTAAAAATAAACCCAATGTAGTAAAAAAAAATGCAATTAAAATATTAGTTTGCATTGACCGTGCAAATTTCTGCAAATTCTTACTGAAAGTGTTGATATATATTTAAAAAAAAAAAATATTGAAGTGGCAGTTTTATTTTTTCCCACACGATGATCACTAATATATATTCATTTGTTTAGAGTTTCCTTTATTCTAAATATAGAAAATGTAAAATATATAATGATTAATTATAAAAATATACACGATGATTGGTATAAAAATTACAAAATGATTTCACAAAATATTAATTCATAATATCGTATTCTACTTGTTATATTATTAAAAATTTAAATATTAATTTATAACATACCCAAAATCCTAATAACTAACCACTACTTTAATCGAGTTGGCATAACACAATTAATGTCTTGTTTGTTTCAGAAAATTCTCTCAGGCTTAATGATCATCATTCAATTCGTCAGAAAAAAAGTAGTTGAAAATTACAAGTCAGACGAAATAATTTTTAAAATTAATAGTTTGTTACCCTATATTTTTAATTGTACAAAATGCCTTCTAAATTTTGCCAAAAATGGCTTTTATGGGATTTACCCCATAGTGGGGTGTAATCGACGTTATAAGTTAATACCATCCGGTTTGGAAACCATTGCGTCATTTGTCACTATGATACCAAATAATTAGGAGAATGGTGTCAAAGCTCGCAGGCTAATGGTCTGTCTGAAATAAAAATCATGCCGGTTGGCAGACCGAAAATCATTCAACTATGACAAGCGATGATCGAAGACAAACAAAAGTTTCTTGACCAATTTTTTTTCATGGTAAAATTTATGGGTGGACAGTTTGGTTAGGTTCATGGTTGGACGGTTGTATAGGTTCATGGTTAGACAATTAAATCGAATTCATGAGTGGTTGAGTTGGGTTCACGGCTCGGCGGTTAGATAAAAAATATTTGTTTTCCTGCTAAGCCCTCATGCATAAATAATATTATACCTAAAAATCGCAAAAAAAAAAGGCTTAAATTACGTTTCTGATATGGAAAGAAACTGATTGGATACTGAAACAAACAAAAAAATATCCAGAGAACAAGAATCCATAGTTTCCTTATAAATAGAATATAAAAATAGTCATAATTGTTTTTAAAAAAGTAGTCATAAATTTGAAAGTCATATATTCATAGAAGAAAGATAAACAGTTTATTGCAAATTTAAATAGAAAAATTAAAAAATAAATGACATTTTAACTTTAAATATCATAATTGAAAATAATAATAATTTGTTTATTATATTAAAACACTACAATTAAGAAAAAAAATAAAAGTAAGTACAATGAATAGGAAAGAGAAATTATTTAATGAGTGTAAAATAGTCTAAATTTTTTTATTTTAATAGTTATTCAAATTTCTAATATGGAAAAAAAATTTCTCTGATTTTAAAAATAAAAAATTTATTTATGTAAAAAAAAGATGAAAATTAATTAGATATTATTGAATATTTCTAAAAGATGCTCTTTGCAACTCTATAAATAAGGATCTAATCAACATGAATATTCCTCAACCATATGAGAGATGCATGAATATTCTAGATTTTTGTCACTACACGAGACTTGAATTTAAACCTGTGTAATATATTTTGAAATGATCCGTAACATCAAAAGGATCGCGTTTTAAGTGTAATATGAAATTCTGGCCAAAATAAACATTAGGGGTTTATTTTTTTTATTACAACAGTAACTTTAATCAATGTTTAGACTATCGCCCTACCCATGATTTTTATAAAGTTTGCGGGTTAATGGAAGTCCGAAATAAAAATAATGCGGACTGGTGGGTTGAAAGTCTCTAATCATGATCTTGCCGTATAGACGAGCTGTAACTACTGGCTAGACAAAATTGATTAAAAAAAATGGAAAAGTTAGGCCACCTGTTTGCCACCTTATGAAACCGATGTGACAACTACTATACCATTTGTTTTCCATATTTCATAAAGAAGAAGGAAAATAATTTATTGTATATTTTTCCTTCTCTTATTTTCAAATAAAAAATTATGAAAAAGAGAAAATAAATAAAATTATGGTGGATGAAAAATTGGGCTCATTGAATAAAATACTGACTATAGCTTTTTAGTTGTTCATTTTCTCCAACTTATTTCTCTTTTATTTTCTTAGGGTTTTATCTTCTCCGAAGCTGTATCGATCCTTTGATTTTCTTTTCTTAAAAGGTTTTATGTTCTTTCTGATTTCTGTCTTCTGTCTTCTTCTTCAGGTAACCGTATTCTTATCTACTGATCTTCCATTTTTGAACGGTGCCCCACTTTTGGCTGAGCATTTGGGGTTTATATTTTTTTATTACAAAACTGTTTTACATATTCCCAGAAATATTTCTTGTTTTTTGCCACTTTGAGTTCTTTGGATACAATTTAATTATGTTTTGTAAACCAAAAAGAATATCAAGAGAACAAAAATCCATAATTTTCGTAGTTTGTGTTCTTTGTAGTTGCAATTTTTTGCCCTAATTTGCTTCAGATTTTCCAGATTCATGCTCTGATATAGATGATGATCTACAAAATTTCCAGATTAATCTAATATTCTTTTATCTTTTCTTGTTTTTTTGCATCTTTCAGTTCTTTGAATACAAAATATTCATTTTATGAAAAATAGTTTCCAAATTTTAATTTTATTTGAAGACTCTAAAATTTAAGAGAATTAGGGGGCTGAGCCTGGCTGTGACTAAGGCCTAAAAATGGCAGTAGCCTTCGATCACATTAATTTGTTTCTTAAGAAATTAGTCCATATTTGTAGTTAATGCAGTATTAATGAAAAAAATCAAATTCAAATGAAAAAGTGTATATTAAGATTACTAGAAAATAAACAAAATATATTTTTTTTTTTAAATTGAGAAGACCACATTTTTTTATTCGCCCTTACACCTACAACAATACTTTTACCTTTTTACATAAAGTTATTATTTGGTAACAGTGTAATTAGTGATTTCGTGATTTTTACAGGCTCTTGATCGATTTTAAGATTATCATTTTCACTTTTCACGTATCATATAATTCGGAACCGTCACCATATATTTTAAGGACACTATTCAAATTCTTATTAAACAGTTTTGCTTAGGGCTTAATCACCAGTTTCGCTTAGGGCTTAAGCACCAGTATAAAACTGATACTCTTGTTTTGAGAAATCTTGATTTTTTTTTTTCTGGGTTTTTTCGTACTTTGTGCTCTTTGTAGTTGCAATTTTTTCCCTACATTGCTTCAGATTTTCCAGATTCACGCTGATCTACAAAATTTCCAGATTAATTCTTGAGTAATATAAAACTCAAATATTTTGAGAAATCTGTTTTTATTTTTTTGTGTTTCTGATATAGTGTCTAGATATGGATTTTGATCATGAACAAATTCGGAGTGGGAAAAAGCTAAAGCTTGCAATGGAGAGGCGTAGCAGTTGGAGCCAAGGACAGAAAGTTCCTCTTCTTACGAATCATTTCGGAGTCGCTTTTAACGCTAAGCGAAATGGACATTTTTATCAGTATAGCGTAAGTATCTCTAATTTTATATCAAAGCTTATATATCTTTAACCTAAATGACAGATATTCAATGCTTTCATACTTTCTTGGTGTGAATTTTTCAGAAAAAAATTTTTACAGCCGATTCGGGAAAAAGTTATTTACCGTTCAAGTTTAGACTTTTGTTACTTATCCAAAAAAAATTGTAGTTCAATTTAATTTGGTTTTTCTAACTATTTCAGTTTTTATATTTTCTATAAATGAATTTGGTTAGTTTTCATTTAAATTTGACGTAATTTTAATATTTATAAAATAATATAATTTTAATATTTATAAAATAATATAATTTTAATATTTATTGTTAAATCTATATAAAGTTAATTTTAGTGTTCATGGTTAATTTAAAAAATATATGGTAATTTAAGAAATAAAATATCTGATGGGTTTAGGGAAATTTTCGAGCTTTATTTTCTTCTCTTGTTATTTTCTTTGATTTTTTCGTTTATACCAAACATGAATTTACAATGTTGTCTTTGCTTTACTTTTTTTATGTCGTAAATAATTTATAAATGATATTTTAGAAAATTGTATTTGTATTGTAAATAAATAAATGATGTTTTTTTTTGTGTGTTTCTGATATACTTGTTTGGTGACTAGATATGGATTCTAATGAACACATCGGGAGTGGTAAAAAGCTACAGATTGCAGGGTTACCCCCTCTACCTGTGCGAAGGAACATTCTTGTTCCAAATGGAGAGGTGTAGCAGTGGGAGCCAAGGATATATCATTCCTTTTCTTACGAATCACTTCGGAGTCACTTTTAACAATAATCGAAATGGTTGTATTATCAATACAGTGTATGTATTTCTAAACTTTTATATCCATCTTTATCTTTAACACTTTAAATTAAGTTTAATGCCTTGAAATACTTTCTTGGTATGATTTTTGTTCAATGTATATGTTCAATGTACAGCCTTTTCTCAAAAAGATATTTTTTTGTCATGGTTCAAGTTTTTGATGTAAATTCGGTTTTTGTTCGAGTTCTGGGGATTTCAAATATTTTAAAATGTCAGAGAAGCATGAATATTCTATTCCGGGGTGTTTAGTAATGTGTACAAAAACCTGTTTAGTTTGGGGTGTTTAACTTTGTTTTTTAGGTACTTTCATATACATATGTTTTGATTATGCTAAAATTTTATTTAAAAAAAAAATCAAACTTCTTGATATTTAAATAAAATATTAATATATATATTTTTAATTCTCTTTAGTCTAGACTTCTATAACAATAGGCAGATGCATGTCTATGTGTTAAAAAAAAAGCAATCACTTTAGTCATCCAAATTTTCTTAAAAAATTTAAACCACATTTGAAATAATTAAGTTATATTTATTAGTAATTTCTTTGAATTAGACTACAATTTTAAATAAAAATATTAAATTTGTTTGAAAAAAAAATTCCGCTTTAGGCCTCTATAACCTTGGGCACGGCTCGGACAATAGGCACAACATATATTTTACTATACCTGGAAATAGTAACATGCCTAAATGGTTTCTTTGAATCCCCTATGAATCTTTACACACATTTTGTATTGATTTTGAAATGTGATAGGGAACTACAAGGCCAACCCATTACCATGTGTTTACGCTGAAATTGGATTTTCGACAGATGAACTTCGAGAACTTGTGCATTTTCTATCCTATGTGTAAACATCATATCATAAAATTCTTTGTAGTTTTTTTAATAAGGTGTAGCCTGAAATTCTTTAAAATTTTGGAAATTGAAAAGGGTCTAATCTAATAAAAATATCCTAAAAGATTTTTGGACGGCAAATATCTTAATTCTCAATCCTATGTGTAAGCACTATATCACTAAAAAAATTTTATATATCATAAAATTCTTTGTTGTTTTGCAATCATTTCCGGTTCTTAAGTTATTTAAATCTAGGCCGGAAACAAAACCAAATTTTTTGCTTCGCTACTTGTAGCTGCTAGAGGAGCATAAGCTCCACTGTCATCTCTGGTAAATTAATTCTCTTTATCTTTTCTACATCTCTGCTATGCTTAATATCATTATCTTTTATTATAACATTGTCTATTGTACTTAGAAATAAGGGATAATGCAAAATAAAGTTTGAACAATGAAAAACATGTAAAAAGAAATTGATATATAAGCAAACTGTAAAATATACCCAGAGTCTTCAGTTTAGGTAGTAAAAAGTTCACAGCTGTGAGTTCCGCCACCCGAGTTCGAGGCCCGGGAGAGACGTACATTTAAATTGGTCAAATGGGCTAGCGCCGAAGTCTCCTGGCCCAGAAGAAGGGTTCGGGCTTCAGCCCGGATCACCCTCTTTTTACAAAAAAAAAAAACTGCAAAAAAAAACTCCAATTTTTTAAAAAATAACAACGTGAACTTTGATACTAATATTTTTTTACTATTATAAAGGCAAGTTTGTTTGGTACTATTGGTACTTCGAACTTTGATACTATTTTTTGTTATTGGAGATTTTATTGAAATTTATTTCGTGGAGAATTAATAGATTCTTTTGCAATATAAAATAGTTTCAAGTTGATGCACAAGTGAGGGGTCACATCCCCTTGACTTAGATGGTATCATTGCCATGGACGATGGTGAATCAATTGTAAATGATGGGTATTCTATATTTTGGAATGTAATTAAATTATAAATTAAAAAGTAAAATGTATTGAATTAATTTTTTTTTCCAGAAAATCCTGCAAAAATATATTCATATATTTTTCTCATTTTTCAAAAAGAAAATGTATATACAAATGATTATGTACAGGGGTGGCTAGGAGGGCGGGCGAGAGGTGCGACCGCCCAGGGCCCATCGCCAAAAATAAAAAGTCTCCTTGCAAACGGGGCCCATAAAATATAGTATTAGGGCCCATAAAAAATATTGTCATCTACTATTAGAAAGATTTTTTATTTTCGCCCGGGGCTCCAAATATGATTGAGCCGGTGCTGATTATGTATTTAGGTTTCCTCTGTTCTTATATTTTCTATTTTCTAAATATAATTTCATAAAAAAGGAAATTTGTATACTAAATACTAAAAAAAATTTGATTATCCATGGATTTTTCAAATTTCTTGTAAGTTGTAATGGTTTTTAATTAGTATTATTTATAATGTGAAAATTAAAATCACTAATAAATTAAATATTAGTTAAATTGACCTCCGTTATATTTGCAAAACATAATCATCTAGATTGGATTTCTTATAAACATAACCTATTGAATATTGTCAAGCTAAATTCAATTATAAACAAATTATTATTTAAATATCGGTGTTTTCANTTCAATTTTTTTATCACCGAAATTATAAATTATAGAGTGAAATTTGTTGAATACTATATGTTGTCAAAACATGATATATATATTGTTTTACACTCGCTCGATTCTGAGGCTCATAACAACTGCAGAAACTTGCTTTGTTTCAAACTTTCCTATAAGGTTATGGTATCGCTCACCAGCAACAACTATTCCAATCTGCAGCGTCGAATTGCAAGAATCAAAGTATGAAATTCTTTTACAAGAATCATACTAAAATTCTTTTACATGTGTACTTTGTTAGGATCAAAAGAAACTAAGATCATATAAATTATTAAATCTTATACCTCTACTTAATTTTCTTACCGGAAGGTCTAATATCACAAAAATCAACTACATAGAAAAATGTAAAAAGTGCAAAGAACAAAACAAAACATAGTTTCATCAAACACATTCATCCTCTTAATTTTTTCCTTCCTTCGAGTTGGATTTAAAATGACAAAATAATGCAAATAGTACAAATAACTTGTATGAAATAAAACATACTAAAAACTAATACCATAGAGGGGGGGAAAGTCAGTTTTCTACCATCGTTGACGTGTTGATTTCTACCAGAACTTTACAGCAATATCAATTTTTACTTGAACCAATTTTTTTAAGCAAAAATCTACCCGAACAATGAAAGTCGTGCTAAGATCTTCATACCGTTAACGACGGTAATTAATCTGTCAAATTGCGCTGAGTAGGACAACACGGTTGATG
>OVAW01000958.1:0-11109 GCA_900406365.1 Heliophila coronopifolia | reverse complement strand
CATATTTCCATATTTCCATTTTGGAAAGAGACAAACCAATAGCTGTCAAATTAAAAAATGAAAAAAAAGTTGAGGGGCATTTATGAAACTATTCATAGATATCACTGTCAGTTGCTGTGACGGGATTGATTTCAAAGTTGTTTTTATTTAAAGTATCTAAATTATTCTATGATATAACGAAAAACCATAAATTATAGTAGTACTTTTTTTTATTCTTACCAAAAACAAAATTATATGAATATATTTTGTCTCCATATTTTTATAAACTACTTTTATTTAGAATTTTGCACAATTACTAAAGTAAAATTTTTTGGAGTATTTTATCTCTATTAAATAATTTATATTTCTTAATCATTATATTTATTTTAATAATTTTGTAGTTGTTGTCTTGATCTACTAAAAAATAGTAATCAATACTCAAAACTAAATTTAGAAAAATCAATATTTTTTAACTAAATATCATTTATTTATTTTCAAAACCTACCTTCTAAAATCCCACTTATTAAATACGAAAAGAATATATATCAACTCGATATTGGAATCGGCAAAAACCTATGATGTTTAACCATATCCTTGTTGACATCATAAAGACAAGGATGCACTCTTTTTCGACGTTTCAGCCATTTTCTAGAGTTTTCCTCTCACATCAACAAGATCATTATAAACTCCGTGAGTTGTGACGGTTAAGCTCCGGTCACTGACCCCGAGAAATAATCTAACGACAAAGACATGTGTTTCGGTTTGTGATGATGAATTTTGTAAAGACCGTTCAAAGCCAAAAAGGCAAAAACTTTCGAAACTTGAAACCGCGCGCTTCACATGACGTTTTACTCACTTAATGACGTGTTTATCGTTGACCAAAACACAATTAATTACTAGTAAATCTTAATTAAAAAAAAAACAAATTTAAAAGTAGTCGTGGAAGTATAGTAGCACGAAGATGTTGTCAAAATAAGGAGGAGGATTCAGTCTTGTTACTTGGTTTCTCATTTCGTTACGGCACTGGAGATGTCACTATTATTTATATCTTCATCTCGATTTTCTTCATTTTACGATATCTTTCGAAATCTTTTATTTTTCATAACTTTGCTTACATTTTGGTTCTTGACATTAAAAACCAAACATTAATGGGGCTTTCGTTCCTTGAAACTGTCTTTTGTAGCGCTTTTGCTTCTTGTTTTGCAGAGGTATCTCTTTTGTCCGAACTGATTTAAGTCTTTTTTGCTTTTTTTTTTCAATTTCGTGTCGTTGAATTTTCTTGGTTTTAATAATTGCATTTGTTAGTTACTTCTTCAGTTTAATCACCTTCACTGCATGAACAAGTCAGAGAAATTCGTTTCAGATTTGCTGTTTATATTCTGAATATTCTCAAGTTATTCCTTTTGTTTTAAAAATCGTATATATATGATGGTCAACTATTGTGAGATTCTATTAATTTTTTTAATTAAAAATATTTACTATAATAAATAAATTAAAATTTGGTTCTAGTTTTTAAATATAGTTTAAAAACAAATTAAAATACTTCGTATTCGAGTTAAAATCATTATCAATTGTTCTATTCCTATCAAATATCTCATATCGGAAGTTAGTTTAGACGATTAAAGTGTGGTATAAATGAAATATGAACCACTCCATTTATCACAAATTAGTTTTAAGTTGGATGTCCGCAATTTCCTAATATGGTATCAAAGCCACAATTCTACTTCTCGATTGTAGATCCCCGGCGGATGTTTATTCCCACAATTTCCACGTTTCAGATGTCCAGTTTTGAATGTGAGGGGGCGTATCAAATATCCCACATCGGAAGTTTAGACGATTAAATGTAGTATAAATGGAATATGAACCACTTCACTTATCATCAATTGGTTTTAAATTGGATGTCTATAGTTTTTTTATAGTTCCCAACAGGATACTCATATCCATAGTATTTTAATCCGAAACTTAATGCGATTATTTAGATTTGATCCATGTGTATGCGGGGAGAGCCCACTATTTAGCCCAATAACCCACTTAAACATTAACTGTGGACAAATATTTTATTTTCAAACCAAACTCAAATTAGAACATCGGCCAAACTCAATTTTTCGCTTGAACTCATCTACTTTTTGTTTATCTTTATGTATTTGGAAACAGTTATTTATATTTTAGCTTATTAATATGTAGATTGACAAAAAACTATGTAATTTAGAATGAATTATACATTTAAAAAAAAAAAAGGGTTTATCTGTTTAGCCCACGGTCATGAGCGCAACAATTTTAACCTTGAAACCTGCATAAACTAACTAGCAACCGCTCATTTAATCCGCCCAACCGCTTTGACAACCTTAAATGCTTATATATGAAAATGAGCTATGTATGGGTGCAGTCTTTTAAGAACTTTGTCAAACTAATTAGTTGAAAGTTATTAAGTTTTCAACAATCTTGTTCAAAGATATGACATTTCCTATGTTTCGATTAGGTGTTTTTTTTTTCTTACTCTTTAACCTTATTGTAGTCTTTAGCCAACCCTGATTCACATACGAACAATCTTGCAGTTATGTACTATACCGTTGGACACAGCCAAAGTAAGACTTCAGCTCCAAAGAAGGACCCCCACAGGAGATGGTCAAAATTCACCAAAGTACAAAGGCTTAATTCATACAATAGTTACCATAGCAAGAGAAGAAGGTATTTTAGCACTTTGGAAAGGTCTAATAGCTGGAATTCATCGTCAATGTATCTATGGTGGCTTACGGATTGGCTTATATGAGCCTGTAAGTCTCAGATCACTTTCCTTCTGTGATGCTTCTTTATTAAAATGACATATCTGATGATGACTTGTGTACTTTCAAATCTGGTCAGGTCAAGTCACTTTTGGTCGGAAGTGACTTTGTTGGGGATATTCCACTTTATCAAAAGATTCTTGCAGCTTTGATTACCGGTCAGTTTAGTTCTTAGCAAAGCTAGCCCTGGCGAGGATCCAGCACTATATTTTATAGGATAGCAAAATTAGACAAATATAAGTTTAGATGGTAATTTATTAAATGTATAAAAAAACCCAATTAAAATCAATCATAAGGTGCACTTGCTCCTCGTTTCTTCAATTTGATACTCACATGGACGGATCTAGGGTGGAGGCATGGGTGGGCATGCGCTCCCTAAAACCGGGAAAATTATTTTTTTGTATGTAAAGAAAAAAAATCTTTCTATGTAAAATTTGTCCTAAATTTTTTTGGCCCTACTAAAATTTCGTCTTAATTTGTCACCGGATACGCCCATGTTCAAACATTGTTTTTGATCTCTAGATTTAAAAGTTAAATTTTAACATAATGTTTTTCTTAGTTTCCATATTTTGTAAAAAATAATTATTGACCCCTAAATTTTAGACGAGACATTTAAAATTTCTGTGTTGCCCTGGTTTTGATTTTGATTTTGAGATAATAAATATATTTTTGTGATGACAGGAGCTATAGCCATTATAGTAGCTAATCCAACAGATGTTGTCAAAGTCCGGCTTCAATCCGAAGGACAACTACTGGCCGGGGTTCCTAGGCGATATGCCGGAACAGTCGACGCATATTTCACCATAGTGAATATGGTTAGTACACAAATCTTCAAAGACTATGGGTTAGCAGATAAAGTTATAGTAGCCTTTTGGTTTCTTAAAACAGGAAGGAATTGGTGCGCTATGGACAGGGCTTGGTCCTAATATCATAAGGAACGCTATTGTAAATGCATCAGAACTAGCTACTTATGATCAATTGAAGGAGGTGATATATATTTTTACTATTTTGTTTACAAAATGTTATTTAAAAATATATTTCATATTCTTTAAATAAAAATATATGGTCTTAATTTTGTTTAAATTATAGGGAGTGGCGGCTTAAATAGAGCCAAGAGAAACATTTTCTTCGGATCCAATTTAAAAAAAAAAAAATTGGCTCCTAAATTTTAGTTTTGTTTTATGACCTACAAAACTTAGAAATTTCAGGATTGAGCCTGGATTTAGAGAACTAAGGCGATAACCTTTTAATTTTGTATAAAATAGCGAGGTCCGTGGTCTTTGTTTGTAATAATATATAGTTTCATATATATGCAGACAATGATGAAAATTCCAGGTTTCAGTGACAATGTTGTAACTCATCTACTAGCTAGTTTAGCTGCTGGATTCTTTGCTGTCTGTATTGGTTCTCCAATGGATGTGGTAAGCCATTTCATTTTGTTTACATAAAATAACAACAAGATTACACAAGACACCATGAAAGTGACATTGATCTACCATCTTACAATGTTTGTGTCGTCCACGTATAATAATGTCCAATTGTCCATGGTACTTTTTTTAATATATGTTGTTTCCAGGTGAAATCTAGAATGATGGGAGACTCTACTTACAAAAACATAATCGATTGCTTTATCAAAACCATGAAGAATGAGGTTTATATCTTTTTCCAACCACTTTTAGTCGATGTCACACTTGAAAAACTCTCTCTTCGGGCGGACAAAACCTCACCAAACCCAGACCTTAGGCCCCTAAGTTCAGTAGAAATAAAACTTCTGGTCCCAAAACATTTTTTTATAGATTTCTTTTTTTTCGGTTTTTGAGCTCCCAATATCTCAGGAATCCGGACATGCTTTCGGTACTAATCATGTATGTTTTATTTCGGTATCTTTACAGGGTTTTATGGCTTTTTACAAAGGATTTCTACCGAATTTTGCAAGACTAGGAGCTTGGGCTGTAGTTATGTTCCTCACACTAGAACAAGTAATTTATAATTATTCTCTTATCCGATCATTTACATGAATTTCATGATGATGCTTAATTTTTGGGTTATGGGTCTTCTTTTAATTTTGTTCTATCTGTTTGTTCTTTATGGCAGGTGAAAAAAATATTTATAGTAAAAGTTTTGTACTATTGATTCTGAGATCATTTGTGATAAAAACCATACCTTATTACATAAATAAGATATAATGTAATAATGAATATCTTACAAGATATTTCTATCCAATTCTTTTACTAAAAATATTTTTTTATATATATATAAATAAATGAACAATGTGTAAATTCGTTATTGTAATAAAATTACATTAAAAAAATTGATATAACTGTGTCACGTATATAGTATTAGAAATCATATACATCCGATATAAGATATTTAACACATCTTATCGTGACATCTTAAACGTGGAATTTATGGAAATTAACAATCACCACCGAAATTCAAGATAAAAAAGTTAGAATTTGGCTTTGGTACCATATTAAAAGTCATGGACACATTATTATACCACAATTTAAATTGTTAAACTTTTCGAAATGACGATTACCATGAAATTCTTCACGCTTGGAAAATTGGATACGAAAGAGACGAATTAAATATACGAAGCCTCAAAATATGTCGGAATTTACGTGTTAGTACAACTAGGGCTGCCAAATGGGCGGGCGGGCCATCTGTCCGCATGCTAAATGAGCGGTGAAATTTTAAACCATGCGGGCTTGCGGTAAAAATGAGTAAAACCATATTTATAATGCGCGGATACGGGCTGACCGCGGGTTGACCGTAGCCCGCAGACAAGCAATAACCGCGGGCCAGTCCGCAACTTTTTCTAATTTTTTTTTTCTAAAAATATTTAAATATCCAAAATAAAATTCTTTTGAGTGGATGTTATGGTTTGGGCTGGTCTTGTGATTTGGGCAGATGTAGCTTTGGGCGGGTATACCTTATCGACGCGTCTAATTTTTGAATTTTAAAAAATGGTTTGCGGATTTAGACTAAAACCGCTAGCCCGCTGACAATATGTGCGAACATTTAAAAATATGCTTTTAATTTGGGCTAAAAAACCCGAAACCATATATGCGCTGCCATGACCGCCCGCCCGCGTCGCCGCTGGGCAGCCGCCCATCTGACGGTCCTTAATATTTTTGTACAACACAGGGGTTCATTGGCATCATGGGCCTAATGGCCTATATTTAAGTATTTTGGGCCATATGGGCTAAAGTCTGCTAACAAGCCTACAGAGTACTGCCTTTAAATTTATAATAATTGACCATACGAAAATAAATATCTTCAGCTTTTTCTTTTTCTTTTTTGGCAAAGTACTAAAAGCTTCTCTATCGGACAGAATATCAAAAGCATAATAGAGATGCTGACAGATACACAAAACGCTGTCGTTCTAAGGTATTTTCTTAGAATTTTTCCAGCTTTTATCTTGTAAAAATAAATAAGCTTACTAATAATAATAAAAAAATAAAATAAAAATTAATTAAGAGGTCTGAGATTCCTCAAAAAAGCTAAAATCAGAATCTTAAAAACATCGTATGGTTTAAACTCACCATTTCTCCTTTTTGATTTCTTCTTCCTCCCTCCGGCTTCAAGTCGCCGGATCTTCCAAAACTCCGATTCACTTGTTTTCTTCTCCCAAACATACGTTCATTCCGTATCACAGGTAAACTGCAAATCCGATTTCGTTTCCTAATTCGTTTAAATTTGATGTGGAAATCGATCTTTGATCTGGTTTGATTGTTTTGTAGGAAGAAGCATATGATTTGGGGTGATCCCGGCGATTTGGTTGGAGAAAGTTTCGAGATTTCGTAGGAAGTTTCTGCATTTAATGGTTGAATAGGAACTATGTGGTTTCGATGTGTTTGAGAGAAGATGATTTAGGCTTTTTAGTATTTTTCTGTCTAAAGTGTTTTGATTTCGAGCTTAGAGATGGAAGAAGATCCTCCTACTTCATGGATTAGGAGGACTAAGTTTTCTCAAACTGTATCTTATCGTTTGAATTGGTCTAAGTTAAGCACTCATCCTTTTATGGTAAACCAAGAGAAGATTTCTGGGCTGAAAACAAGACCTCAAGCATCATCATCGGATTCGAAGTCGGTTATAAGTAACTCACAGACGAATGCAAGCTTGAAAGCTGATGTATATGTTGTTGGTTCGGAAATACAGAGGAATCCAGTTACTAATAAACAAAGATCGGTTTCTCCGTCGCCTCAGATGGCTCTTCCTGATGTTTTTAAGGAAGCTAGGTCTGAGCGGAAGAGATTCTCTACTCCACACGCGAGAAGAATGGATTCAGAAAAGGGCATGAAGGCGAATAGAAACTCTTTTGATAAGAGATCAGTCAACTCGCGGTCTACATCAGTTCCTATAAGAGATTTAGGCACTCTGAGGATTCAAGAGAGGGTGAAGAGCAGCAAGAAGGACTCGGGATGGTCTAAACTTTTTGATAATGCTGGTTGTAAAGTTAGTGCTGGCGAAGCTTCTGAAGAGTTTCGGGTCGACATGTCAAAGTTGTTCTTTGGGCTTAAGTTTGCTCATGGGTTATATAGCCGGCTATACCATGGAAAATATGAAGATAAAGCTGTTGCTGTGAAGCTTATCACTGTGCCTGATGATGACGAAAACGGATGCTTGGGAGCTCGCTTAGAAAAACAATTCACCAAGGAAGTCACCCTTTTGTCTCGATTGTGCCATCCAAATGTTATTAAGGTGATTCAAATCTCTTTCGTAACGCTATTTGCTCTTGGTTTGTACTAAATTTCTTCTCTTATTCGCGTGCCAAAACAGTTTGTGGGAGCGTATAAAGATCCGCCTGTATATTGCGTTCTCACCGAGTATTACCCTGAAGGATCTTTAAGATCTTATCTGCACAAGCCTGAGAATAGGACTCTTCCTTTGAATAAGCTGATAGATTTTGCGCTAGATATTGCAAAAGGAATGGAATATATTCACTTGCGACATGTGATTCATCGGGATCTTAAGCCAGAAAATATATTGATCGACGATGATTTCCAGTTGAAGATTGCAGACTTTGGCATAGCGTGCGAGGAAGAGTACTGTGACATGTTGGCTGATGACCCAGGTACATATAGGTGGATGGCACCTGAAATGATAAAACGGAAACCACACGGGCGTAAAGCTGATGTTTACAGCTTTGGACTTGTTTTATGGGAAATGGTAGCTGGAGCTATCCCGTATGAGGATATGAATCCTATTCAAGCTGCTTTCGCAGTTGTACACAAGGTAAAATATTCTGTCTCCTAACTATTTCATGATTGTAATCTTTTTCAAGGTTTTATGCCATTTTAAGAGATAAAAATGTTGGTCTCTGGTTTTCAGAACCTTAGGCCGGCTATCCCTGGAGATTGTCCAGCAGCAATGAAAGCTCTTATAGAACAGTGTTGGTCGGTTAGACCGGATAAGAGACCTGAGTTCTGGCAGATGGTGAAAGTACTTGAACAGTTCAAGGCGTCATTGGAACGTGAAGGGAACTTGAATCTGGCTTCGAGCAAGATCTGTAAGGACCCAATGAAAGGTTTGAAGAATTGGATTCAGAAGCTTGGACAAGTCCATGGAGCAGTAGGCAACAATACTGGCCTTAGTGGCTCTGCCATGCCTAAGCCTAAATTCGCTTGAGTAAATGTGAAGTGAAGAGTCTCTTTTGTAAATTTATACATACAAAGGGTTTTTGTGTTCTGTCCGAGTCTTGTGGGTTGTGAAGTCATCTTTCATCTTTAAGCTTAAGCAAATAAAACAAGCAAAAGGCAAAATTATAAAACCCTAATCTCTCACTCGAATTGATTTCTTTACCTTCAAGGAACATTTAAACAAGCCTTGGAAACTTGCAAAAGGGGTTAACATTTAAAGCTGCAGATCTCTTTAAAAACTGATTTTATGTACATGCGATCTAAAGTAGAGATAAACGTGATTTGTAGGAAGACAGCACAGAGTTAATTGAATTATTTATTACATAACTTTGAGAACACAAACAAAAGCAAATCCGTTTCAAATCTTAAAACAGTTTTATGTATTAAAAAAATACAAGCTTCTGTCAAAATAATCGAACAAATTTGAGAAGAGACTGAAACACTGAACTATCTCTTCTCTCCGGTATAAAGCGAGGAGGCTTAAGAATTTCGAAAGAACATGTTAAATCTCCATCAACTTTGAGCATAGCACCAGCATTTTCGAATTCACCGCGGTAATTCGGAGCAGAAAATATAGTAACAAGCTGTTTACCCGCAAAGAACTCATATCCATCATCTACAACCTAACCAAGACAACAAAACATGTTTTTACTACACATTCCACAACTTTTTAATGTAAAGAGAAACATGAATATTGACTTCTGTGAAATTTCTAACACGTTTTCTCGGGATGATGACTTTTTAGCTCAACTCATATCCCATTTATCGGATCACTCTTGGATTATTATCACAAATTGTATTCACCATGTTAATTTTTCTAGCCTTTCAACTTAAAATCAATCGACAATAAGCGGATTGACTAATGTCAATGACAAAAACGGATCTAGATAGAAGAAAAAAAATATTCATTTAGTTATCTATTTAAAAAAAAATATTCAGTTAAAATAAAGAAAATGCCACATGCACAAAAAAAAATTGTAACTAAAGTTGAATTAAAACTCCATTTTTTTAAGTATAAAAATATTACTAATATACTTACCAAGTCTCATCTTAACTTTCAATATAGAATTTATGACACTAACCTGATGGCCGCGACAAATGACATCCATATCATTCTTTTCAAGAAATTCCGCAACTTTATCAGACCCAAACGTGCAAGAAACTCTGTGGTCCTTCTCATACATCCCCCAACCATTAACATCATTGCTTGGACCAGACCAAAGCAGATCATGAACCAAACCAGCGTCCGGAACTTCGGTTGGTCGAGGAATGTTCTTAATATGTTCCAAATTTATCAAATCAGGAGAAAGTCCACCGTGCACACAAAAGATCTTATTGTCTATTACAGCAGCCATGGGAAGAAAGTTAAAGGAATATGTAAATAGTTTCCAAAGTTTCACACTAAGTCGACTTTTACACTCATCGTAGAATCCATTGTATCTGGTGATGGAAGCACATTCATGATTTCCTCTAAGAAGGAAAAAATTATTTGGGTATTTGATTTTGTAAGCTAGGAGAAGACAAATGGTTTCTAAGCTTTGAATTCCGTGGTCAACATAATTTCCAAGGAATAAATAGTTGACTGTCGGAGGGAAGTCTCCAAATTCAAATAGCTTCAACAGATCTTGGTATTGTCCATGAATATCACCTGAAAAAAAAAGGCAGAACAAGACTATTATAACGACATCAAGCGCAATAGAGTAATGTGAAACATGGATCAAAGGCTGAAATAACCTTATTGGTAAGGCCTAGGGGCAGATCCAAGAAAAAAATTTAGTCTAAGACACACTTATATAAATTAGCTAATAAAATTTAACATTAAAAAGAACTTTTGATATTTTAATAGAAATTTGTGGATATTTCAAATATATCTATTAAAAATATTTAAAAAAGTGTGGGTCCATGCCACATGTGCTTGGACCTATGTCCCGCTCCAGGTAAGGCCATGATCTAAAATGGCCTCCTTTTTTAATTTTCCTTTTTAATTAAAAGATGGCAAAAATACAATTTTTTCCTATTTTTTTTTTTTAATTTACAAGTTATCTCACTTTATAATATATAAATATGTTTCGTAATATATATAACAATAAGTCATGCACTATAGTCGGTAAAAGCACTCTTAGTCGGAAAAATAGGTCAAAGGTTCAAATTCTAATTTCTGATATGATTACCATATGATCGTACGTATAGCTGTCAATTAGGTGGATACGTTGCAGAAAATTTATGTCTATTTAACCCGCAAGCTATAATTGATAAAATTTATATTGACCACCACTAAGTGGGCAGACGCCCGCTATTATGCGGTTTAGCCCATATCACCCGCCAAAATAGCTCGCATATAATATATATAGCTAATTAAGAACCCACTTTTGCCCACCCATCCGTCTGAGCCTTATTTATTTCATTAATGAGTTAATGTTTTATTTATGTATTAACTATTCATGTTTTCAAATTTATTTTCAAAATATTGGGCCAGACCGCGAGAAAATATCGGGCTTGTCATCGGACAAGAACGCATTTACCGCTTGTTAGTGTAGTGCGGCATCAATATTTTTTTACTGCGGTATGCATGGGTTTCAACTTAATTTTCCCGTGGACTTTTCTCTAAAAACGCGACCGGACGGCCCGCAGTCTATTTTTGACAGCTATGATCATACCATGACTTGGTATGACCCACATGTATATCTTGGCCATGAAGATTTTTT
>OVAW01000957.1:0-11115 GCA_900406365.1 Heliophila coronopifolia | reverse complement strand
TCAAAACTGATTACATCTTTGTCTAATGCAAGTTTTTTGTTTATTGAATATTGTTGATAGTTTTCTGGGCTTTTGTTTTCCTGCAGGAGTCTGGGAAAGAGGATAAAAAGTGCCTTAATTTGGGTGGTAACCACGGCTGTTGTTTGTGCTTTGGTGCTTGGAATTTTATACGGTTAGTTGCTCCTCTCTTATCAATTCTTTTGTTGACCTGAAATTCAGAGTCTTCCTCGATTCAAATTTTTGAGAGGTTATGCTGGTTTTGCTGGAATGGTAATTGAAATCATTAGTGAGTATGTATGTGCTAGGAAACAGCTTAGAATTGTTGGTAACATCTTCATCATACCTATAGAAGTTGTGAAATCTCAAGAGTTATTGGCTTTACATTGAGCCGTTTATGGTTGTGTTTTGTTTCATATTCCTTGGGTTTCTTCTTCTTATGCTCTTATACATCATGTCAGGTGTTATTGGAAAAGTGGACTTCTCTGTCAGGCACTTGTCCTCTGCCACAACCTCTTTCCCTACTTCATGGCAATTTTCAAATAATCAACCATGCATTGGTAGCACTGCTCGCCAGGTAAACTTGCTTCTTAATTGCAGCATTAGCTTATTTATCACGAGGCATTTATGCCACAGAGAGTTTCAGCGTATAATTTCTTTCCTCTTTCTCTGGTCACTCAATGCAGTGTTCAGCATTTACAGCAAATCCCACATCTGAAAAAACATGGACTATGCGTACTACTTTTCCAGAATACGTTGTTGCTCTTGCTACAATTGTTGGGTCAGTTCTTTTCACGGTATGAGCATTATTCAATCATGTTGAGAAGTGTTTTGTCTTCTCGGAAAGGACATAACCTGTCTTTTATTATTGGTTCATTATTGGCTAACACTAAGTTCTCAAGAATCTCAACAAATGCTACATTGCTAGATCTTCTTCTGTCTCCTTTGTAATAGGGATTTGATTTTTAGATTTACATAAAAAGAATCTGATAACTAATTGTCCTCTTAAACATTTCTAGATATTTGGTGGCGTTGGTATTTTCTGCCTACCATTAGGACTTATCACTGCATTCATCAGGCGACCAAAGGCTGTTATCACTCGTTCACAATATATAAAGGTTTGGTTTTTGTTCGTTTTTGGAACTATTTCTTCTAGATCTTGATTCATTTCAACTGTCACTTGCTTGATGAACTAATAAATGTTCTGCAGGAAGCAACCGAACTAGGTAAAAAGGCAAGAGAACTAAAGAAAGCAGCTGATGGACTTCATCAGGAAGAAAGAGGTGGTGCAAAGGGCAGGAAATGGAGGAAAAATGTGAAAGCAGTTGAAAAGGTACACTATTTATCTTAATTTTGTTTTATACATAGAAACTTGGGAAGTTTGCGTATTGATAATAGTCCCTGACTTGTAAAGAAGCTTTGGTTGGATGTATAGTTATTAGAATGGCGACTCGTAGCCAAAATTTTCTAAGATAGTAGAATTGGATTCGATATAGAGCCACTGGATTTGTTGGCACCTTTGCCTTTCTTGGTTGTGGAATTCAAGTTCTTATGTCCCCTCAATCATTTAACTGAATGTGGTTACTGGTTACCCTGCAGGAATTGCTCCAATTGGAGGAAGATGTGAACCTCTTAGAAGAGATGTATCCTCAAGGAGAGAAGGTAAGATGAGTGTATCTTAGAATTTATTTATAATCTTTGAGTTATTCCATTATTTTATAGCCTCGTTTTTTTCAGGCAGAAACGGCATGGGCTTTCACTGTGCTCGGATACTTGGCCAAGTTTATTCTTGGAATCTTAGGGTTAGTATTTTATATGCAGATAGTTTTCTTTGCAATTTTTGTGTGGTACAGCCTTAGTTCATTGACTACATGTTACATAATCACGCATACAGTTCTTACATATTTAGTTTTTCACCCTGAAGATCCCTAGCTAAGCCTCTTTTTGAATGGTATGTTTTATGTCTTTGTAGATTGATCGTTTCTATTGCTTGGGTCGCACACATCATTATATATCTACTTGTCGATCCTCCTCTCTCTCCTTTTCTTAATGAGGTTTTCATTAAGCTTGATGACGTTTGGGGTAAGTTCATATTTCTTTTCTTGTTATGTTATTCTGTATACATTTTTTTGGTGTGTCTGACTGAATCCATTTTGGTATGTGTGGAATTTGTCAGGCCTTCTAGGAACTGCTGCCTTTGCTTTCTTTTGTTTCTACCTACTACTTGCTGTTATTGCTGGGGCAATGATGCTGGGATTAAAGCTGGTCTTCATTACCATTCATCCGATGAAGTAATCCATCTAGTAGTTTTAACAATATTTTCGCTATTTTCCAAGGTCATTCCCTTTTATTTGATTTCTGATTAGCCATATCAACTTTTATTCAGATGGGGAGCTACTCTAATGAACTCTTTCCTCTTCAATGTTGGGCTCATTCTTCTTTGTTCAATCAGGTAGGTCTCTCTAAATTCTTTCTTCTCTGTCTCCACTCCAATTGATAAATGGGGTTTGATCTAGCATGTTTGCATACACACAATAATAATTGGTGTTGTCGCACACCATCACTAAATTTAAAATTGACTTTAAAAGGTGTATGCCTGAATCAAAGTTTAGAATTAAATTTACTCATGCATCTTGTACCCCTTGTTCTGTCTTGGACGTCAAACCAAGTTTTTCTTAGTAATATTCACCCGCTTCCTCACCATCCGAGTAACTGATACCTTTAAAAATTGCAGTGTGATTCAATTCTGTGCCACTGCATTTGGATACTACGCGCAAGCAACTGCTGCCCAAGAGATCTTCGGTCACACATTGCAGTCCCTCAGAGGAATTAAGTACCTCTACAAGTAAGTAGTAGTGGTTTAGCATATAATAGTCTTATGTTTTATCTATCTTTGGTCTTATTGAGCGATCTTGTGATATATCTCAGGTACAATGTGTTCCAAATCGGGTTTGTTATCCTGGCTGGACTGACGTTTCTATATTACATCATCTTTGTAAGTCCTCTTTGATGTTTACTCCTCGGTTTTATTTTCTGTATAAACGTCTGAAGAATTACAACATATGTTCTTTTGGCAGGGATGGAGAAGGAAAAAACCGAGCGGCCGTTTCCAGCTCTCTTCTTAATGTGCTCTGTTTCATATATCGGATCTGATTGAGTGATCTGGAGACTCTGCTTCTTCTGCTTCCTGAGTTTTTCTTACCGACTGTGATATTACTTTTTTTCTTCTGTGTTTACTGTTTGATTGTGCAACAGTTTAGCTGTCTTGAGTCTTTTATTACTTACTGTTTTGGGATGTGATTATGTAATCAATTTATAAGATTTTACCTTCAGGCTCTGCCAGAGACTTCCTTGTGGTGATACAACTGAGATTATTGGAACATATGTTGTATTTTATGGGTTATATAAATTCGGAGGATAAATTGACTCAAAAAGACACCACCGGTTGATGATGCATTAATCCAAAAATTAATTGTTTTNGTTGATGATGCATTAATCCAAAAATTAATTGTTTTTTTTTTCTCTACAGAATAAAAATAAGTTTGGCCTTGAAACAGTTAAAAAAAAAACAAATTTCCTAAAACCCCGTTAACCACTATATCCATAAACATTTATTCTCTCGAGTACAAGACGCTTGTGATAATTTTTTGAGCCCAGGCTGCAGTGGCTTTGACCTCTTCATCCTCAGATTGGAGACAATCAATTATGAAGTCACTACAAAAGCTGAAATGGTTGAACAACTGCTTCGTGTTCACTCCTACAACATCGGCAAGATCACCCATTGCTGCAACCGCTGCTTTTGTTACGCTTTCATCCCTTATACTAACACACACAAAAAAAACTCAGAAAACATCAATAAGTATAATCTGTGTAATGAAACTATTAAGAAGCTATTTATACAAGACGCATCAACTGATACGAACCTCTGATGATCTTTATATACTATTTCAATAAACTGCAAGAGATGTTGAGCATATGGTATCATGACATCAGGTTTTATATCCTTAAAACCTTGAAGTATCCCAGAGTAAGCCTCGAAGATACTTGTCCGGAGTTGGTATGTATAGAACACAAGCTCATCATCGAGGTCATCTATCTGGGCACAAATCTCAGAAGCCCTTTGCATCATCTGAAGAGCTGGAGCTATATACCTCTCAAAATGTGGACCAATCGCTAGAGCAATGTCCCCAAAGGATGTGAATATTGGAGATTTCACTGATATGTGGAGTGTGTTACTTTGAAGGTTCTGGAGAAGGAGAGTCATGATCTCATCGCAAAAAGGTAAGATTTTTACATCCAAGGCACGGCAAATGTCACTGATCACTCCTACTGTAATCGAACAAACTTGGTATTCTTCATAATTCCGAAGACCCGTCTGGAGATATTTGAAGAGCTCGGGCATGTATTTCGCAAACTCAGCTCCAGTCACATAGGCTAGAGCCCCGATTGCAAACATCGCTTCTTCGTGGACACTTGAACTGTGGCATTCAAGCACTCTGAGGATCAACAACATGATCTGATCCGCCTTCTGCATTATGGTGGATTTAGTCTTCTCCATGCTACTCATCTTCTGGATTATGACCTGAAGAATACCACACAATAAAGCCTGGAGCTCCGCTTGCTTCTCACGGTCAACAGTTGATACTATTGGGAGGACCATCGTCTGATCAAGTTTTGCCATGATGACACTGAGGAGATGCGCTATCATGTCTGACGTCTCTAAAAGGTTTGAACATCGTACAACCTCGTTCAAGGTTTCATAAGCAGCACCTCTTAGCTTAGACTCTGCCCCATCTGTACGCTCAGCAACTGCAAGCAAATGTTTGATGATCTCTGTAAGATAGGGAGAGAGAACAGAGGAACCCGCTTCATACATTTCAAATCCCCGGGCAAGGTTGTGTATAGCTCCGCATACCTTCTCAGCTACATTTGGCGCATCTTTAAGTGACTCTAGTAATACAACTACAATTCTAGGGAGGTTTTCCGGTGATACAACAGAACGGCCATCAACTGGGGAGTGCAAGAACTCAAAGATACGGCTCAGAGTCCAAGCAGTTGTGTCCCTGACGTGGTTATTCTCATCCTTGGTTGCAGCAAGGAGAAATTCCAAGCCGGAAACAACCGCCGGTGCAAGCTTGTCAATCTTTGGGCCCTCCAAAATTGATCCAAAAGCATAAGTGGCTGCCTCCCGGCTTCGCCAGTTCAGATTCATTATGTTCTTATCAACAAAAGGCATCACAAGAGGGATTATAACATCTTTAACTGTTCTGGCAACAAGGCCAAGGCATGTCCCGCCAGCCATAGATATGTTCCAGACATTGTCGTCATGATCCTGATCTTCTTCTTGCTTCTCCATAGTTTCTAGCAACATGGGAACTAAATGGGGAAGGAACTTCTCTATAAAACGGGAATGGGGAGGGGGATAGTCGCCACTAACAATACTGTCATACCTTTGACAGTCTATCTCTTCTTCACAAATGGAACTCCAGAACTCAATTGCTTGGAGAGCAACACTCTCTTCATCTCCCTTTACAGCATTTGATGTGAGCTGAAAGATTGTTTCCATGTATAGCTCCAGAACCTCGTAGTAAGTCGATGCAATACACACAAGGCATTCGAACGCAGCTTGCCTGATCTCTGCCTCCTTGGAACTTGTTGTCTCACATACCATCTTCATGATGTAAGTTCTCTCATTTTCATTCTTAAAATTTGTCTCAGAAAAATCTAGGGCATTCAACAATGCCTTTGTTGCTGCAAGACGAACTTCTGCAGTATTTTCAGACTGGTTCATGCCCTGCACAACTGCTGTGAGGACAGCATTAACCTCATCTTGCACAAGATCACGATGTGATATCTCCTCACAGACATATCCTAGAGCTTCTAGGGTTGACTGCTTCAAGGGTGCGGGAGTGTCTTGCTGGGTCATATTTTTAAGCAATGATCCAACAAGTTCAGGCCATTGCTTGTGAGGAATTTCAATGGAGGCTACCTTTGCAATAACCTGAGCTGAAGTATTTCTTGACGATGGGGTAGAGGAACCAAGAGTTATGAGTAACAATTCCTTTATCTGAGATTTAAGAGCAATGTCAATTGCAAACCATTGCTTCACCAGATTATCTTTTCTGGCAGAATCTTTGGCATCTAGAGAATTCTTTAGCAGAATGCCAGCTAGGTGACGGGATTCAGGAGGTTTATCGTTGTTGGCAAGCTCAAAAGTCAAGGATAGTAAAAACTGAGGCAAGTTCTGTCCTTGGAATTGCATAAGACTATTCTCTGCTTCAGTGCGGACTCTTGCATCGGGTGATTGGGCAGCCAACAGGATCTGAGTGATCTCCATCGCCATTCTTCCCTCTAAACAATAAGAACATACACCCGCATCAGCAATAAAACAGTGGTTAACTAGTTCAAAACTAGGGAGACTCTTAACACAAAAAGTAAAACCTACTGAACAAAGTATTTGGTATTATAGAGAAAGCAATAATACAAGACAAACCCGCCAATATAAGATACTGCAAACAAGAGTAAGCTTAAAGAGGTTGAACATAAGCCGATACTAAATCATTATATACATACCCGCCAATATAAAACCATAACCCAAGCTGACCTAACATTTTCTTTGAGCTGCGAGAAATATTTATGCCTCTTAGTCGTGAAGAACAACAATTCAAATTCTACAGAAAACTTCAAAGCACGAAGAAAAACAAAGTGCGGAATCACTGCGAACAACTAGGAGTAGTGACCCTAAACCCTAAGCAGAAATCATAGATCAACTAACTGATATCTAAATCGAGAACGCAATACACAATTTAAGCAAGAAATTTACATGAAAATTAAGGTTTTCGCTTGAGTAAGGGCTTTCCGCTCCAATCCAAACTTCGCGTCCCGCTAATTACAAATGCTTTCAACAAATATCTTCTCAAAGACAGCGATCGAGTAGGGAAACACAACAGGATCAGAAAAACCCTAAGAGTAGCATAGAGAGTGAAAAAGTCGACTTGAAAATGACGAATGAGAGGGATTTTTGAATACAGAGAAGCAGTGGCCGTAGTTATATATATATATATATATATCAGCCGATATATATTTGATTATTTCAACATTGACCCCTCAAAACTGGAAATAATTTGTTTTCGGATATTAACCTTCCGGTCTGTTCAAATAAACCTTTTAAAGGAAAAGTTTTCAGATATTTTCCTTAGTATTTTGACATAACCTACAAAAACAGAAGTTTTTTTTATTATTTTCCTAGTATTCTTAGCACAAAAAAACTCTTATATATTTAAATGGAACATGTATAAAATAATATTAAAATTTAAGATATTTATTAAGAATGATATTGAATATAATAATATTTAAAGACTCATTAAAATTTATACAATTGCCAAACACTTTTATCTTCTACATAAATATTTTCCAAACATATTTTCTCTATTACATAATATATTTGGTAGTTAATCAATTTTAAGAGAATAAATATTTTACTTTTTTCATATTAATTATTTATTAATTTTATTTCCAATGTCATCTTTGTTTCCATGTACTTTTTATGAAAAAAAAATCATAGTTTCGTGAATATATATATGCGTATATTATTATTTGATATTTTATTAGGAAATTTATAAAACATATATATTGAATATTTTGCTATGTGATTATATAACGAATTAAAGTTATTTGCTTTTAGCATGATGTTACACTAAAAAATATAGTAAATATAATATTCTTATTAAAAATTATTATTAATCCATTAATACAGCGCATGACACTAATTAGGTGGTTTTTTGTGTTATGCGTGGAATTAAATTTTTTTTTAAAAATTATGTGATTTTAATTTGCGTGGATATTTACTATGTGTTTATATACATTGGATTTGTAAAAGATTAAAAATTGATCAAAATAATCTGCCAAATAGATTTGTTAAATTCCAAAAACAAAATACCATATATAAAACTAATAAGTGATAAAACACCATTCATTCACATTCGATGTACTCATATGCTACTTCTTTGAAATTTCTTTAAATTAATAATATTTGATATTAAAAAGAAAAGGTAGGATTAAGAATCTTAATAAAGTTACAAAACATAATATATATATATATATATATATATATTATTTTTTTGGTTTTTCTAAGTAGTAGATTATATTTATATAATTATTTGATACAGAATTACTACTGTTTTATTTAATAACTTAATTAAATACGGTGAATCTATTTGGTGAAAAGGTCCGTTACGAATACCACAATTTGGAAAAAAAAAACAAAAAATACGTGGAAAAAGATAAGATATACAGGTAGCTAAAAGATGAGCACATGTATTTTCAACCTATTACAAATTCTAAAAATCAGTCGTAAATACCTCATAGGCCATATCTATGTTAAAAGAGTATAGGCATACGTAGCTAGAAGATCTTGTATTACTCAATGCAAGTCTAAATAAGATCAAGAGTTGAATAATTTTGCTAAATCGTAAAATGTTAACATATCTAAGGACAGATTATGTCATTATTAGGAAAGAATATGTAATAATCTTAATCTGGAATTGGTCAAAATTAAGAAAACTGAGATCCCAACAAAAAAGAAAAAAAATATATCTATTCTTCATCGAACAAACCAAAACCACCATCATAATCTTCTTCCTCTGATTCTTCAACCACTTGTTTCTTCTCCTCCGCCTTAGCTGATCCAGCTTGAGCACCACCACCTACATCTGCAGACACAGCCGCTACAGCAACTGCAAATTTGCTAGGATCCTGTATTCCAAATTATGCCCGAGAGTTCATAAACAAGAACATAATGCTACTTTTAAGCTTTAAAAATTCAAAATTTAACGGCTAACCTTCAAGAATTCCTTGACCTTCTCTGCTTGAGGGAAGGTATATTCTGTGGCAACAGAGATAGCTAATGCGTTCTTGTATGCGTTGATGAACATATGTGGAGCGGCAGCTAGGGTAGGGTAAGAGATGGCTAGAGCCAAGGAAGTGACCATGGAGATACCAGCAGCAAATTTCTCTACAAGGTCATCTTCTGTAAGGTCAAGAACCTCGGGGCTAAAGACTGAACCATTGTCATAAACTGATTGAACAACAAGACCATAAGAGAAAGGCCTGATTCCGAGCTTGGCTAGAAGGGCAGCTTCAGAAGATCCAACCTTGTCACCTTGCTTGATGAGCTCCACTGGAGTAATGATTTCGACAGTACCCTTGTTAATCTTAGTTGGGATATTGAGCACCTAAGCATTCAAAAACACAGATTAAAATTTTGAGATTCTGAGCATTACACTGTAATAATAAGCAAACCTGGAAGAAAGAAGTCTGGGATGGGTCGAGACCGGTGTTGCCAGGTTGAACAACCACATCAATTGGAGCAACCAAACCAACACGAGCAGGAGCACCAACCTGTTCATATTAGCACAATTATGAATCTGAGACTTCCATTTCAAATCCATTCACATTGAGATAGATTCAAACAAACACAATCCACTACTCAAATTGATCCAGAAATGATCAAAAGCTATCTTTTAACCAGAAACAAGATCAATTAACAAACCTTGTATTTAGCAACCTCCTCGCTCACTTCCTTGAGGTCACCCTTGGTAAAAATCAAACCAACGTTTCCCTAAAAGACACACAGAACCATCTCCATTATAATCTAATATGTCTCCACACGCAAAACTCAGAAGGAGCAGAAATTAACCTGAAGGAGGGGAAGCAGATTAAGGATTCCAGTGTTTCCGGTGTTCTCGGAGTGAATCCTAACGGAACGCTTCATCATAGTGTTCTTTCCCATGAGCACCACCGAGTCTCCACGAAGACCTTTCCTGATGCTCTGGAGCTGAGTTGATCCGACGTTGTCTGCGGCAACAACCAAAATCTGAGTGTACTCGTCGACAAGCTGACATAGCTTGGCGTCATAAGCGATTTTCTTCTCAGCCTTCGTTGCCTTCACCATTGTTGCTCACACTGTAATTCCTAAGTCCAAAGGGAGTTTCGACGGAGAGAAAATTAGGTAGCATATTATAAAGGAATGTAGGGCTTTTTGGGGATATAAATCTAACGGTTTGTATTTACTTGTTTAAGAATCTGACGGCCCTTTTTTACTTAGATGATATTGGGCTTTCCCCAAAATTGGGCTATGTAAATGTGGCAACTGAAAACACCACTTGTTCTGAGAATTAATTTACAAGACGAGTTAGTATGTACAGAGTTGATATTATTTTTTTTTTTTATGTTGATAAAAAAAAATTTACATTAGTTCAATCCACTATTTTAATTTTCTCAATAAAAAACATTCGGATTCAAATCAAATCACANCACAATCACAAAACGTAGAAGCAACATAAATGATAATTAATAAACTACTGGTTCTTCCACGGTAAAAAAAAACTATATAAAAAGAAGACTAAACTAAAATCATTTTTTTTTTAAATATTACAGGAAAAAATATAACTAACAAATTTACGAAAATTAAATTAAACTAAAACATTAGGAGCCGATTTTAACATATGCATGAAGCGGTCGTATTAGGATCTCTATATCTCTTTGTAAATGAATTAGTATTAATAGGTACTTATGACCGAATATTTTCTTATAAAAAATTAAATCCTCTCAACTGTTTTATATATAGAGTTGGTAAGATATCATTCAAAATTAAAAAATATCCTTTTCTATAGGTCGAGTATGGTATGAATCAAATACAATTTTTAAAAAATTATCCTATACCATTTTTTTTTTTTTTTGACATTTATAATATGTAAATTCGCTCAGAATTTTTTTTTTCAATAATATAAGCAGCTTAAGACTATAAGTTTCGCGTATTGGAGCCATCTCACGATTTGGTTGATTCTTGATTATTCTCTGTTTTCTTTGCTTCCTTGGTTTACTATTTTTTTTTTGTCTCCTTGTTCCCAATTACATTAGCTTCTCAACAAAGCTTCAAGATTTGGTAGCCATGGTGAGAGAGCTTCTAGAGGCCTTGGCCAGGTAATCTGCGACTTGGTTGTAATTCCTCGAGATGTATGATAGGTGGAAGAAGTTGAATCTTGATCTCAATTCTTCGAATTCTTGTAGTTCCTCCCTACTCGATCATTAAAGGAATTCAGTAATTGTGATAAAAAC
>OVAW01000956.1:0-11122 GCA_900406365.1 Heliophila coronopifolia | reverse complement strand
TATATAAAATAAGAAAAAAGAAAGTTGAAAGAAAGAAAAACAAAAAGATACCGTAGAAATAAAAATAAATGAGGGCCACATATTCATATTTCATACAAAATAAGCAATTATATTTATACATAATATTTAATTTTCTAAATTTTATTGGGGGAGGCACTATTAGAACCCACTGTTAATAAGACAAATCCACCCTTAGATACATCTATAAGGAAGCCCAATGGAGATGGGCTTAAGGCCGTCATCAAGCCCAAATCAGCAAATTGTGTACCACCGTACACTACAAGCAGAGGAGTGTCTTCCTCTCGTTCTCATCCAAAAATAGAATCTCTGCAAAATCGGGTAAATAACCGCTTCGTACCTTTGATGGCTCTCACGTGTGATTAGAAGAGCTAGCTGCTGTTTTATGATTGGTTGTAATGTTCTTTATATTGATGTATAGTAAGTGAAGAAAAATGAATTTCTATCTTCTGCTTCTTCGTCTTTCTATTTCTTAGAAATTTTTATATGGTATGGGAGCTATGGAGGAGATAGACGATTCATTCTCTTTTTCTTCGATTAGTATCACTCAATGTGTTACTCTCAAACTCTCATCCACAAATTACCTCTTGTGGTGTTAGAATTTGGGCTTCCATCTCAAAACCAATTGGCAATAAGTGGATTGACCCAAATTCATTATATACTACTTGAATCCTAACACCACTTCCAATGTGGGATTTCAACATGTGGAGAACTCAGTTCGAGACTTTTCTAGCTACTCAGCTTTCTGGGTTTTATTGATGGTTCTGGGTCTCGTACTTCTCCTACGGTGCACAGAGTTATTAGGGGACCGTCGTATCTCTTCATCTTGGGGTGATTTGATCCGTTATCTCAGTCAAAACTCCTTCGACTCCGACCTATTAATTCTCCTGCGTCTCGCACTCCAGTTTACTATCGATCGTCTTTGGAAGGAGAGGAATGATCGTAAAACAATGGAAAACCAGGGACCGGTACATGGTTTGTATCGTACAATTGAACGTCAAGTGAAAAATAGGCTGCACTCGATCGACTACTCCAACACTCCTCCACTGCAAATGCTCATGCAGAGATGGCTGCAGGCACGTTAAGAGGGTTTGAAGCTCTGTTTTGTTCCCTCTGTTTTAACGGAATTGGTTGCCTTATTTTTTATCGATCTCTGCTTTTTCTTTAATTTTTGAAAAACAACAACATTATTCTGTAAAGTTCTTTTTGTTGAATAAATTTTACATTACAAAAAAAAAAGATTTAAAAAAAAGAAAAAAAAACATATTTTTAGGTAACATTAACCAAATATGTAGTTATTTAAGAGAGAAAAAAAACAATGTATTCTATTTTATTTTATTTTGCTTTAGTCACAGCACTGCCAAGAATACTTAGGCTCCTTGACTCGCATCTGATCCCATCCGGTGATTATCATCGTTTTCATGGCAGAGTTTTTAAATCTGGAGATGGGAGGGAAGCAGCTGCGGAATAAAATCATTTATCTACAAATTCAAAGCTTGCATGATACTCAACAGCTTTAGTTTTTGCTAGAGATGGCTATAAAACAATATGCAATTAATATCTATCAACTGTCTTACCCCAACAAACCTTTGGGGCAATATACCGCTGAATACCAAAACATATGTCTGAATTTGATATCTATTATATATCAAATTAAGATATTGTTATATATAATATATGTCTAATACAAGTTATTACCGATCGCCGTTTGGTGACACGACCAATACCAAAGTGTTTGGGAGACTCGAGGAAATGCGTTGTTACTTTGATCAGTTCGGAGAGATTCTTGAAGCTGTTATCATCACTGATATTATATATAATAATTCAGAAAAAATGTAAGAATATAAAAAGAAAAGAATATAGACCGATTAGATGATCATCAAAAGTTAACGAACCTCTAGGCGTCGATGGTCGTGGCCGTCCAAAAGACGCAATAATACAATTAGCCTTTCGTCCATCAATCACCGGATTCGGATCAGCGACTGCTCTCGTTGCTGAGTCCGGCTCCTGAAACGTGACCTGGATCACCAAGATGACCACCATGAACTATTAAATTGGAATCAAAGGAAAAAAAAACGAATTAACTTACGAAACCATATCTTTTAGATTTTCCGGTGGTTTTATCAGTGATGATAACAGCTTCAAGAATCAAACGGCGATCGGTAATAACAATAGCATAAGTTGCCTCCTCCGGCATATCCTCCGTGATCACAAAATCAAGCTTGTCATTATTATTATTATTATTATTTCAAATTGATAACTATTTGCATTTTATGACAAAAGAAACTAAAATTTGTATGGCAAAATAGAATTTACTATACGAATTATATACTTCTATTCTAATAACCTTTTGCCACTTATAAAATACGGCAATTTTTTTCTAATAAAAAATTGTATGATTATTTAATTGTTTTTATTATAAAACATATTTGATTATAATAATTGGGTTTTTAAATAAAGTTTTCTCTATTATATTATTCAAATATTTAAATTGCATACTAATTTTGTATAGAGAAATTATATATATTTTTACAATTTAAAATTTAAAATTACAAAATTATTTTTCTAAGATAATTTAATAGTTTTAGCTAACTCATTAAGGACATAAGTATGTTGTACAAATTAAAGAATTATTTTATAAATAGGCTGCTATTTTAATCTTACAGTCATATCAAAATTATTATATCTACTAGGGCTGATGGTAAAAAAAATATTTTGATGAAATAAATTTAAATAATTTATAATATGTTGATGGTATTTAATTCTTTTTTTCTTCTGATGGTATTTAATTATAAAAATATATTTAATTTTAAATTTATAGTGGTGAAATAAACTTAATTTAATTTATATTATATTATAAATAAATATTTACCATCAGCCCTAGACAATTAAAAAATATATATTTTACAAAATTTCTATAAAAAAAATAACTTGAATATAAAATATAATAACAATAAATATATTTTTCAAAGAGCTCTCTATATATAATTATATATAGTTTTCCATTTTTGAAATAAATACATTATTTATTTTCTTCTATATTTAACTAAAAGATTAAACTAAATAATAATAAGAATAAATTGATATTATTACTAGATGATTAGGCTTTTGTGGGTTTTTAATCATTAATTGGGTATATATATTATTAGAACAATTTCTTAAAAATATATTTTGTAAATGAAAAATGAGAAGAATGAAAGAAAGATTGAAATCAAATTTCATTTGCGATTAAAAAAGATTACGATACATTTCATTATATATATGTTTTTTCGTTTTTTTTTTGTTTTTGTTTTTGTTTTTTTTTAATAAGCCTTTTATATAATGATTAAAACAAAAAATATCAGTTTTGTCTTCTTATGACTAATTAGCTTAACGTCGGAAGTTACAACATATGTTTTTCATAAGCTTGTAACATAAACTCGTCTGCGTTATTTATATAAGAAAATTAATTAACTCGATAAATTAATATAAATAAATAAAACCTTTGTAAGAAGAATTCTGGCACCAGAATCTTATTAATTATCCCAACCAAAAGTGTTATTATACTTTGTAACCAGAAATCTTATTAATTATTTTTATGTAATTCGAATATTTTAAATTCCTTGTAGCTTTTTGTAACCAAGCACCTCCCCTTAACAATTCATCCTACTAAAAAAAGTCTATAAATTTCAGAATTTTCAAAAAAATTTATTGTGTAAAAGAAACTAAATTACTTGATAGCCAGAGTAAGAACAATAAAAAGGACAAACATCTGGTTTTAATGTCCGCAAACGCAAAAACCTAAAATCATATATATATATATATATATATATATATATATAAAATTAGCTTTTTCTTGAAGAAATTGTGGGAAAATCTTTATTGGTCTTTTTGTTGGTTTACAGTGATGGCTTGTTTAAGTAGGAGTTTGGGGTAAAAAGGATCAGTTTTTCTGAAAATAATAGAAGCGGCAGCGATTGCGGCGGCTGTTTCAGTGGCGACATCAGAACAAGAACAACTTTAAAAACACTTATAACAGTATCCATGTCTTCAGGTCTTTCCCAACAAGAATGGACTTTATTAGCATCACCAACTTGAACATAAATGGTGTCAGGATGTGAAGTACCTTTGAGGAGATAATCAGTAGCTCAACGAATCACTATTTTAGCGTTTTGTAATTATGATTTCATAAGACCACCAAATTCAATTACTCTCCATGAGAGCATTGTTGTTGTGAATGCCATTGGGGATCCAAATTTTATATTGTCTCTTGAATCATAGTATCCTCCAACCAGTACCGGTCCTTAAAGGGCTCGATCCTTCTAAAAAAAATCTATATATAAAATTATTATTTATAAATTTGAAGCAAAAAAAAATTTAAAATTATTTTGGGACCTATATTATAAAAAATTAGGTCTGTTTTTTTTTAACTAAAAATGAGGACCGAGACGAATGTTTCTTTAGGCATGCCGTAGGCCGGACCTTCCTCTAACCAAATCCACCTAAGAACACAAAAGTAGAGATTTTTTTTGAAATGAGGACAACAAAACACTAGTTTTGGAAAGTTTAGAGTCTTAAGATCTATCACTAACTAAGCAAACCCATTTTATTTATAAAATTAGTATTTTTACAAATTTAGGGATTTAGAAAATGGTCAAAAGCTTGTAATTTTATACTATGTTTTTTTTGGAAAACGCAAACCCATGAAATAATTTTGAATATTTAAAAAATATTTGTTCGAAATTGTTTAGAATATTTAGAGATCTATCACTAAAAACAAACCCATTATATTTTTTAAATCAGTTTTTTAGAAAAATGGGAAAACCTTACATTTATACGCAACCCCATGAAGAAAGGTTGAATCTTTTAATGCTATTCGTGCGAAATTAAAACTTACATTGTTTAGAATCTTTCACTATCCGATATGTCAAATGGGCGAAAAATTGTATAAGTCCAAATTAAAAGTATATTTTTTTATATACGTGCCCGTACTTGTTCAAAGGCTATGCAGCCGGGCTTGAGCGGGACTATGCGGTTTTATTAGCCCAAATCCCCTACCCTTTCTAAAAAATTCAAAAACTACATCTTTCTTCAAACTACATCAACCCAAAATCTAAACCTAAATGAAACTCGTCTTCACTAATTATTATATTTTACAAAAAAAATTTATGTAAAAAATTATTTTGAATATAAAATAAATATTTGAATTATCATATTTATTATTTAACTAAAATATTAAAATTAATAATTATATAAATATATTAATATTATTATGTTGGTTAAATTAAATTACAATTTTTTAAAAGAAATTACAAAAAAAAATTTATGTTTGGAGCATTGTGACTCCTAATGTTATACTTTAGGCCCATTAAAAAAAATCCAGTAAAAAGATAACTCGACGGTTACTTTGACCCTAAGATATCGGTGCCGTGTGTATCATAAATACTTTCATCTTTCTTCTCTTTTTCTCTCTCTTCTCCTCAAAGGATCTCTTACAGAGATTTGTGTTATACATACTATACTCTCTCTCTTTTTACACGTGTCATTGTTCTAGTCTATATGATTTTTTGTTTATTAGTTTTAGTCGGTGCTTATCTTTTACAATTTCAATTATGCTTTGCTTTATCTTTTATGTTAACGGCATCTATTGTCTTAGGTTTTAGCATAGAAATTCTAGTTCTACGTTTCCCAATGCGGTTGGATATCGTTATAACGGAATTTCGTAAGGGATCTCATGTTTGGTTATATACCAGACTTTGTATTTCGTTTATCGAGATTTGTGTAGTTCTCTCGTTGAGAGCATGGTTCGTTTGTTTTATGGTTTTTTTATCCCATAATGAATTTGTAATTTCTCTTTATGGAAATGACGCACTCCACTCCTTGTTGGGTTTCTGTTTAATAAATTATTTAATATGTTTCTGTCAAAAAAAAAACAAAAAACAAATAGAAAAAGTTTTTTTTTATAAAATAATCTTTAGTTTGTAAACATTTACTTGAAATAAATTTTAAAGTATTGGGAGGGTAATTTGGTAAACAAATAATTTAGTACTAGAGTATTAAATAGTCTTTTTCCACAACTATTAATTAAATAGCTAAAAATAGTCTATTAGTTAACATGGATAATTAATTTCTAAATATTTTATGTCATGTCGATTTAAATTTTTAAAGTAAATAGTAATTGTCAATTTTTATTGCACATTTTTTCTACTCATTTAGTAAATTATTTTCAACCAAATTATATACACTCAAGCCCAACCAAATTATATAGTTACGTCCAAAAGTATCATAAACTAATATATATCTTGAATATCCTAAATTAATATATATATATATATATGGCATCTATTATAAAAACATTCAAAATAATATTATATTAAAAAAAAACGTCCCCCGTACAGCTCGAAATATCATCTATAATAGATAAACTCCTATAATACTTCAGAAGTTGCGAATTCTTATTTGATATTAATAATTAACATCCCACATATTTTATTAATAAATATAATATACAGGTCATCAAAAAACTATTTACTTTTTTGAAATAAAAATGCTCAATACCAACTAATTAGAATCCATTTAATGACCTATTAATGAAAATATTTTTTTGGTAAGTATTGTCGTAAGTTTTTCTATTTTAAATAAACACATCTAACAATTTTTTTATCAAAAAAAATTTTAATTTATTGTTTTTATATATTTTATAAGAATTAATTATTTTTATTAACTGTTATTCCAATCGTACCCTTAACGAGTTTTCTTTTTTAGTAAATTTTCAAAGACATAATTTATAATTTTTTTATTTTATAAGTATTTTTTTCTTTAAAAAATGATTGTGTTTTAATAAATAGGTATATATAAGAATTAGTAAGAATTCTCATTTGCAATTTTTTTTATTTTTTTTTTTTNGTAAAAATTCTCATTTGCAATTTTTTTTTTTTTTTTTTTTTTTTTGTATTTGAAAAGAATTTTTTTTTGGCGACAGGAATAAGTAAATAAAATACTAAGTTAAGTCAAAATAGTAAATGGTGGTAAAGTCAAGTGGCATACTATACCAAAACTAGCATTTAAGAAACTCTTATGTTATCACCATTTCATCATTACCAAAGTTTTTATCTCTACTGTTCTTTTGCGATCGATCAAAAAATAGAAGGCAAAATTGTGATTCTTAGTGTGTTCATAATAAATCTTGTCTTGGGACAATCTCAAGTTGAAGCGAGGATCAGTTGCTGCCCAAACCTTCTTTCTAGAAGGCAGTTTTTATTTTGCGGTGCTGCAGGAAGATCCGAGTAAACTGCCCTCCAAACTATCCTAATTACACTCTCGAAAATTGTGGTAGTTTTATTATTTTATCGTTCGAAGATAAAGATTTCATTATTTATGCAAGTGTATTTTGACCTTAGGTGATGTTGTCAAATTGAAAAACATCATCCAGGGCGTATCCAAGATTTGTTTTGTTGGAGTGCAAATTTTTTTGAAAAATAAATAAATATTAAATAAAAATATATATATAAGATAACAAAAATCTAAAATTAGACAAAAAAAATATAATTATGTTTTTAAAGATGAATTACATCATTCAAATAATAAAAAAGTAAACAACTAATCCGAAAAAGATGAATTATTAAATTAATAAATTAATAAATTAAAAAAATGTATATTAATTAATTTAGTTTTTTTTAAGATTGAAAAATAAGTAAATAAGAAGAATTTGGTGATTAGAGTTTCTAAATTACGGAAAATCACAATAAGAAAGTTTTAAAATTTGATAATAAATATATTTAAAAATTGTAAAATGATAATTTATGTGGATGCTAACTTTAAGTATTTAATAAAATTTCTTATTTTGGAAAAAAAAAATTTATAGAGGATGCAAAAATTAAATAAGGTAATAAAATATACTAGATAGAAAAAAGCCATGGGCTGCAAAATATCAACATTTGTATTTAAGCGACTATAATTTTATTGAAATATGTAGTTATAAAAAAAATTCTACAACAAAATAAGGGGACTTCTGGTCGGGTTCTAATCGTTACATTCGGATTTCAGGCAAGTAAATTTACTATACATTCGGAAAAACATATTTTGCAATTCGGTTTTTTAGTTCAGATTTGACTCGATATTTTTTTTTAATTTATATATTATTATTAAAATAACTTAAGATTGTAATTTTGTTTTGTTAAGTAGAAAAAAGTGAAATTGTGAATGAAGCTGTTGAGGCATGTATCTACTGCTTTAAATGAAACTGCCTAAAGAAGCATATCTATTTGTTTTCAATAAGTAGCGTTTATGCCTATCATCTAAATAAAGTATATCCATGAAGTATTTCAATAAGTTGTGTCTCCTTAGTGCTTATATCGTACAAGGTTGTTTATGTCTAACATCAAAAATAAAAAGTATTGTGTGTTTTTATTGAGATTTGTCTTTCCACTACTTTAATTTTCTTTAGATTTCGTATTATATAATATCGTACTAATAATTTAGATCATTATCTCTATTCTCTTTTTTGGATCTCTTTGACAAAAAAAAAGATAATAAAAAATATTTCAAAAAAAAATTGATCTCTTTGACAAAAAAAAAAAAAGAAAATTTATTCTTCGTAAACCTTGCTTAAACACCGACTCAAGAATATTAATTAGATTTCTAAGTTTTGGATTGACCTTTTATTTTTTGTAGCTGTTTTTTCACATAAAAATCCGATTAAAAATGAACTTATGAAAATTATGTGTACATACAAGTTAAGGAACTTATGAAAATTATGTTTAGAATGAAGAAAATATTTTGTAGTTTCTAGTTAGTTGGAATGAATAAATTGTTGGAATGAAATTAAATTAACTGTAATTCTTGTAAATTGGATGTTACTCATACTTGAACCACTAGGAGAGCAGATTTTTGAACCTTTTGGGTGCATCCGAGATAGTAAAAGCATGTTTAGGGATGAAACATTTATACCATATAACCTTCGACCATGGTTTTAGAGCTGATGTTGGTCGTAGCTGCTCCGAAGACCGACGTGGCTGTCCACATGAATCCGTCTAGGCAGTGGGCTGATGTTGGAACTTGAAGTTCCTGGAGGCTCGGCATTCTGATGCGATTAGATGGAAAAATCCATCCTGAGTTCCAAACTGCTTTTTCGACTATTGCTTCTATGCGAATACCAACTTAATCGATCAAAGGGCCGAGATTTAGTCCAGTGATCATGCCAGAAGCTAGCATTTTTCCCGTATCCAACTTTGCATCTAGTTTATATGTATTATGAACATTTTAACCATCACATTTCCTGAAAAATTAATAAACAATATTTTATACATATATACATGTCCCGCCCTATATATACAAGTTCTGTCCCGAGATCCAAAGAATTGCATAGTTTAGATAAATCTAAAATTTAGGAGTAAATTATAAAAAACTATTATTATTTTAAAAATGGACATAAATTTAATATAAAATATTTGGGGCTGAATCCAATGTTTCATCTAGCTTTAGCCGGCCCTGTATATATATATGGACATTCCTAAAAATATCGAAGTTAGAAACAAAATTAAAAGAAAAGACATATTTCATATGATAAAAAATCTATTAAAAGAAATTCAGTTCAATATACGGTTGAAAAAAAAAAGAAAACAGTTCAATATACACATATATCAAAGCAATTAAAAGCGCCAACAAAAAAAAAAAATAGAATAAACCTTTAGAAATTAAAAACCGGAAACATTTTTTAGCTGGGTTCTATTCAGGACCTGCATATATAAAGTTTTAGTTATAACCAAAATCTAGATGAGACTATTCTTTATTTTTTATGTCAAAAAAAGAAAAAGATGAGAGTGTTTTTAAATAAAATGAAATTACATTCAATGCGACAAAAGATAGACAACTAAATCATTAAATAAATTTATGAAACAAGAAAGAGTCCAAATATGAAACTCTAATGGAAGAAAAAAGAAATATATATATTAGAATAAAATAATAAATAGATATAGATACCTAAAGTAGTATTTAATTACGGGACAATGTCAAACTTAAAAACCTAACTTTTAATGCTACTTTTGATTCGTGTATATAAATACATGCATTACGAACCCTAAAAACAAAAGTTATAAGAAGATAATACTTGAAAACATCAAACATTTTCTGTTACTTCCAAAACTATTTTACTATAATAGAAAATTATTTACTAAAATTTTTTTGAAGACCTCCAAAAATTTGAAGTTCTGTTTAATAAAGAAATTGAATTGAATCATCAAATAATCTGAGACATACACATAATTTTTCTTATTCTATGCTTATTTATAGATAAAATTTTGAATATCCATTTGTATTTTAAATCAAATTTTAAATAGACACCTAGCTCTTTGTATATTGAATATTCATTTGTTTTCCTAACTTTGTCAATGACATATTCTCTATTTTCATAAGAATGTCCTGTTATTATAAACGAATTTTCTGTAAATTCATTATAGATTAGTAAACAAAAACAATTTTTTTTTTAAAGTAGAGATAAAAACAATTTTAAATTGTTAAATCTCACATATATTTTTTTAAATCTCCCATATTAATTTAGTTATAAATTGTTACCAATTTTAAATTTCCGATTTATTTTTTTCACCTGTATTTCCATTTTCAGGTTAAGACTCGCATATATGTTGTTGTTTTAACTTCTCTGACAGGACATTGATGTAGAACTGTAATACAAGATACAAATTTCAAAATAAATCAATCACTTATATATATTTTTTACCGAATTAATTCATTAAAAAAATGAAAATTATATTATAGTATAAAAAACTTATGAAGTCGTCAACAATTTATTATATGGAGGATACAAATAATTTTTAATTTTTAACTCAATCTTGTTGAATTTGCTCGTACCTCCGTTATCACAAAATCAAGCTCCGATATTTTTGTTAATATATAAGAAACAACAAATAATCAACTTGGTATTATTGAATTTGGGGAACTATATATAGCTATTTGTTATATAGATATTTTTTCTGATTTTTTATATTTATAAAAAATATATGTGTTTCTTTTTTTTATATTTTTAAAGCTAATTTATTTAAAAATTGAATTTGAATGTTAATTATTAGTGTTATTATTATTATTATTATTATTATTATTATTATTATTA
>OVAW01000954.1:0-11152 GCA_900406365.1 Heliophila coronopifolia | reverse complement strand
GGAAAATTGGACAGATTGATATCCCTAATTTTCTTGGTCGAGAATGTTAAGTATTATTCATATTTCGTGATTTAGACAAAACTTCATAGATCTAGTAACTAAAATTGACATATCTACAGACTTCTTGGCCTTTTCTCCAAAAAGAAAAAGATAAATCCAAACTTTTTGACGGATAGCAAATGTGTAAAAAAAAGGTTAAAAACTGAAGAAGGACCCTTGCACATAAAAGTGATGCAAACACTAAAAAAAAACCCCAAATTTTTAAAAAAATGTGACCACTGCGCAAACCCTAAACCTACAAAAACCAGATTGTATTAATTTTGAAAAACAAGCAAGCACCTGTTGATGTGACCCACGAAGAGATTAACACCAAGTTAAAATCTGGAAAAAATACCAGCGAAACCACTGTTAAATACAGAAAACAAGAAATTAAAAGAATGTGTAAAGAGGTAAAACAATGAAGAAACCGGTCAAGAAGAAGGTAATGATGATGATGAAAGGTCCTAGGACGACTCTAAAAAAAATCACACTTAGGGTTTATGATTTCGATAGAAACACACCAAACAATTCTATGAACCTCTGGTTTTTTCGTTTCCCCAGAAAATCATATGATGAATGAAAAAAAAAAAAAAAAGTGATTTCAAAAATCAAATTTGGTGTTTTGGCATTGAATATATATATACCTTAAGATGAACAATGCCGAGGGTTTTGTGATGCTTCCTTCGACCACTACAACTATCCATTCTCGAGAGACGATCGGCGGAAATATCTCCGATTAGCCTCACATCTTCCGATGGAGAGATCAGATTGAAATACTCCGGTCTCCGGATCTTGGAGTAAGATAAGATTCCGTTGCGGAGGAGGAACCATCTAGATCTCCATCCTTTTCCGAAGTTCGTCCATTTGTATAAGATCCCAGCAACCGTCTCCGTCTCCGATCCCACCTTACTCCGGTTGGATCCATTGAAAAAAGACTTCGCCGGAAGACTCCTCGACCTAGTTAAAGACGTCACCGTCTCCGGAGACTGTTCATTAATCGCGTGTGGACTCTCTAGAGTGATACAGCAGAGTGGATGAAGCTCCTTTACCCGCATTTTTTATCACAAAATCCGAATCACATTCGTCTCAGGGTTTTATTTAATCGGAAATTTGATCACTACAAATCGAGAAGAATAGATCAAACATGCAGATTTGGGGAATATAAGAACCTCCTGAAGCTCTGAAACTCAGATTTTCTCAGAGTAGAGAATCAGAGAATTCAAGAGAGAGAAAGGTTGCTTATATGTGAGACTGCGTAAGCTTCACCCCAAATATAAAGGCTTTATGTTAAAACCTATATATATATATTGTTGTATGTATATATCTCTATATGCTGATGATTATGAATCAGAAAGAGGTTGGGAGCGAAATTGGAAAATTTAAGAAGATGGTTAAGATTGTAATTTCGAAATTTTATTGAGGATATAAAAGGAAATTAAATAGTTAAAGTTTTATGCTTGATCTTCGTTTTATCCTAAATTAGATCCTCTTATAAAGGGCGAGTTTTTAATTATTAACCTAAAAGAAGGTCTATAACATTTATTACTCTTTAGTTTTATTTCAAATCCATCAACCTCACTGACAGTTACTCTAGGATTAATAAACTATGGTAAAATAGTAAATTGAGAATATTATTTTTATTCTAAAATAGGATTTTTGTAAAATTATTTTTACTGATTAATTTTATGTAATTTATTAAGCCAATGTACTGCAAATAAAGAGATAATTGCACTAATGACCACCATTTTTAATTAAATTAGGTATATATTATTTGCAAAAAAAATACTAGTTGGTTGTGATTTTTATAAATAGCAAACATGATATTTTAAGGTGAATAAAATGCTCTGAAAACAAAAATTAAAATAATTTGATATAATAAAATAATTATAGATAGACTTCATTCGTCTACTACCACTTGATTATGGTTTAATATTTAAACTTAGATATTCAAAGTTTTAAATAAATTTAAATAAAATTTAAATAATATAAAAACTGTAACTTTTATAAATTATAAATATTGAGATGTAGAAAACAAGTAGTCTACTAATAGTTATACTAGCTTCTACAGTGTAAATTGAAATTGGAAGATAAGTATTTATGTATATCTACAATTAAGAAAAAAAAAACTAAATATAATTACATTTGCCACTAACAAAACATCGAAGACAATTCTGCGTATATGGTCAAGGTTAAAACTGTTGTTAGTAAATCCAAATCAACCATTGTTTATTTAATAAATTTATACACGGTCTTTTAGTTCGGTATATAAACTTTATAATTACAAATCTTAAGCCGATTCGTTAGATTGTGATCATAGGCTGTCCCTTTCTGAAAATATGAAAATTGACTACAGCTTACAAAGTTTAGCTTTTATCTAATCATTTAGATGTGTAGATTAAAAAAGTTGTTAAACACGAGTAATAACTTTTCATTTTTCATAAACTCATTGACAGAAAATTATATTCCAATAGGTAACGTGATGTGATTTGGAAATTAGTATATTTTTAGCTATTTAAAAAAACAATATATATATATATATATATATACTGTTTTTCTAAGAAAGTGAAAATCCATAATGGATTTTTGATTGGCAACAACTACATAATTTCCTTTTTGTATCACCAAAAAGCTCAACATATCTCAGGCCGAAGACCAAAACTTTGTAAATGGTGTCTTTTCGACATGAGATTTGTAGTACATAATGTCAATGATATATTGATTGGTTTCTATGAAAACTTAATTTCTTTAGGTTCCGTTTTAATCTCACCAGTTAAATTGATTTTCTTATGTTTGATATATTCGGTTGACGAATTTGAGATAAAATTTTACAAATAACAAAACAAAAAATCTATGAGAAAAAATTTTACATTAAAAAAAATTGAAGATTTAGGAGGCATACTTCCACCTACCTCCATAATCATCCCTGAATACATTCATATTTTGTCTGGACTATATTAATCCTTCATCGATTATGTCTTCTTTACGTGGAATTTTTCTTTTGATGGGATTTTTTTAAAAGGGAAGTTATAATTGGGAACTTATATTCTCGTTTTTAATAAAGATTATAACAAATTAATTTTTTTTGGCGGAAAAACAAATTAACTTATCTTTTATTTTAAGTGATCTGAATTTTGGTGGCAATACATTATTCTTTCGAGAAAACTTCTAGACTCTCAACTATTTTGTAAAAAAAAAATATATTTGTTAATATAAATAAGTAATATATTATATATGTAATGGTACAAAAATATAGTTTAGAGAGCCCACGGTTTGATATTTTGAGTGGCTCCTAAGCAAGTATAAAATGAGATACAATAAAAATAAAAAAAGTGTCCCTAGATTTTATATAAATACCAAACTATAACGTTTATATTTACATATAATTTTTATTGAATGTGACAAACAAAAGCTATTGAGAAAGTGTCTCTTGAATTTAAAAGCGAGAATTTAAAAGAGTAACAAAAGCTGTTGAGGCGAAATATAAGAAGGCTTGTAAAGTAAGAGTAACATTGATGTCAGATGTATAATAGCTTAGTGTTTTTTTTTATTAGTACTCATTTATTACAAAAATAGCAACGACCGTGGGATGTTTGAGGCAGTGGACCGGCGTGGCGTGGAGGACCCGGTTCTGGCTCGTTGTCTCACTGTCTCACACGTGTCGCATATTATTTATTTATTTTTATTTTTTGGTAGCTATTACGAATTAGACACCATTGTAAATTTGTAATACTACTACATTATCTTATACCATAACAGAAAAAAATCTTTTAAACTCGGTTTCTATGCAGTTCAAGAATTTGGATTTGGATTATGACGACATATAGTGATATAGACAGAGCATTGCTTAGTTTCGATGAAGTTTGAAAAAATTATATATGGTCATTATATATAAAAAAACACATATTTGACTTATATTATCTAAAATATTGCATTTTTTCCATATAAAAATTTTAAAAATGTGGTCTAAATATTTAAATTTTTTTGGTAGTCTAAACAGATTGCCTTTTTTTGTGTACATAGACACGCGCATATAATGACGGTTTTTTGTGTAAAATTGTTTTGTTTTATAATAAAAAAAAGTTCTAGTTAGATTTTGTCTTACAAATTCAATATACTAGAACTATTTTCATAGTATATACTAGCACGTTAGGTTGTCAACAAAATATGCCAGCACGTTAACATAACATGGTAAAATATTAAATAATAAATAGTCTGGCTGCAAATTTTAATGCAATGTTGATTCGTAACTTATTTGATGTTTTTTTACCTCTTGGTATATAATAAGATGCTAATAATCATATATCTGAATAAGAAAATGTCGTAACATTAAAAAGCATATTTTGCTTTTTATCATAAAAACATAGTAACAACTAACAACTACCTCAATTTCAAAAATAAATTTAAGAATTTATTTTCCATAACTGTTGATATTCCCGTACTGTATGTTCTGTGACATGTTGTAATCAATTTAATAACTACTCCATATTTCAAACATGAAGATGCATATTCAAAATTAAAAAAAAAATGCGTTCTAGGAAAAATATAAAAGTATGATGATATTTGATTACAAAAATTATGAATGGATTTAGTAAATGGACTAAAATAAGAGGGCTTGAATGTAAATATTTAGACGTAAACTCGGGTCTATGTGATTCTGTGAGGCTCGACTTTCCATCCCCCACGCTTTCTTGTTTTCCTCATTCGCTTTAAGCGCGTGACATAGATGAATACCAAGCTATTAAACCGGAGTAGACCATTAGTGAACCAGCTCAGACACGGTTTACATCCTTGAACCAAAACAAATAATAATAGTAGATATCAAACCAATACATTTTTAGGGGCTATAAGTTATTTGACGAAATATAAATAATATATTTCTGCTGTGCCGACAAAAACAAGATAAGTATTTCTGTTGTGGATAGCACACAAACCCTAAAATGTTTAAAAGAATTATGATATTGTATGTTTGGGTTAATATATGTAGACAATTTTATAAGTTGAAGATTGTGATTTCTAATGAGAAAGGAAACAAGAAAATTTATGAAATGGGAACGTGAAGGTGTGGACTAGTGTGTTTCAATCATGTCGGAATTTGGCCAATGTCAGTTTTAGGTAATTTTGTTGGTTAGAACAATTCAATTATATCATCTAACATGTGACAATACGGAACCATCTAGTTCGTATATATAGAACATGAACATGATATTTCATAGTCTTGGGTAAATATAGGTGTACCATCTAACAACCATTTGTGATTTGTCATTGTTATACACTCCATAAATCCTAAATTTATTTTCTTTCCAAATAGTAGAACTTTATGGTAAGAAATCTGCATATTGTTTCCTATCTAAATCAAGACTCAATTATCTCTATAAATTACATAAATTTCGTAGCAACGAAACAAATAACTTTACAGAGTAATGAAAGAAAAAAATCAATTTCCCATATTTTATTAATGTTACATTTCTTTTTGTATACAAATATAAATAGAAAATTAAATAAGAATAATAGTCAAAATTAAATAATTAAGATAAAAGAACTTTATCTAAGGAGAGGTGCTTTTTCAATGGAAAGTGATAGGCTCGATTTAAAGTGGGGATCCACATTTATATATTGCCATGTGCATTGTGCTAACAAAATTGACAAAAAGGCTATAATTTGATTGCATTAAACTTTACTTTAAAAGATAAGTATTCAATTACATATTATGCCATTTTTTTCGTTTGGTGGTGAGATTATGAATCTTTTATTCTTAATGTTACTATTACAATAAAAAAATTTCCCAAGACAAGATATTGTTATAAGATCCAATTATATGGTAATATGTTAAAAAGGTCCAACCAATTATCGAAAAAAAATAATTAATTTTGTTTATAATTAGCAAAAAAAAAACGATATGTTTTGAGCAAAACTACCAAAAAGGAAGTTAAAAACAATAGTAATAAATATTCAAATTAAAGACAATAAATAATATTTTTAGTCTTGACTTTTTTTATGCGAGGGTTAAGATATTTTTTTAATTATGTACTATCCAACTTTATATTAGAATAATTGTTATCAAAAAAGGTATTTGACTAAATGTCCAACCATACTTCCATTTAATTTCCAAAATTTGTTTGGAAAATATAACATTACATCAGAAAAGGGTCACTGAGATATGAATTAGGACCCCCATTTTAATGACTAAAATATATAGTATAAAATATTTTGTGTTATTTATTCCTGGGAAAGAAAAATAAAGACAAGTAATAGTTGAAAAATAAACAAGACATTGAATGACTAAAGTATCAATAATATGGAATTTGAAACTAAATAAAGGAATCCAATGAAGTCTTTTTATCTATTAAAATGTAAAATTTAGAAGAAATTTACAATAGGAAGAGATTTGTGAGAATACGAGCTAAATTGTAACACAAAAGTGCATATCTTTTTTTTGTCATAAAAAAAATGCATATCAAATCTATGTTTTTTATGGAAGATTAACTTACGCAAATGTTTGTCATCTCTATTATTTCTACACGGTAACCGAGATTCGAATCTAAATATTTTCAATTGAGGAGAAACTAAGTACAAGTAAATTAACCATTTGAGCTAATTAGAAAAATCTATGTTTTTTTTTTTCAAGTTCAAATCTATGTTTCATAAGTACTCATCGTCACACATTCATAACTTCACACTCAATTATCCATCAAAAAAATAATTAAAGTTCCAAGTTGTAGCTTATTCAAAATAATTTAATTATTAGTTTTAAAATAACTTCTTTAGTTTGCCAGAGATAAATAAATGACTTTATGAGTTCTTTTCTCCAATGCAATTTTCCACCATCATATTTTCGCCTGTGCTACAACTTCCAAGATGTAATATTATAATCTTATACGATTAAATTATAAATATAATAATTTTTTCTCACAACTCGAGAGGCTTCATGTGACACTTGCTTCATTTTTCATTAACATTTGTATCACAGGATTATATAATACAATTATATTTGGGAATTGGTAAACCGAAAAAAAACAAAGTGTGATAATACCATAATCTTTTATGATAGTACTAATATTAGTATGTTTACCGATTATATAAACATACAAGAACCCGTGGGCTAGAGATATTTTAAAGATTTAAAAAGATGATTAAATTCATAGAATTTATAAAGTCTTTAATCCAATCAATTCTTTTATTTTACGTAGTAGTTAATTTTGTTGTTCTTACTAAAAATGCATTTGGATTCAATATATCAGTAGAATGTTGTATATCATAATCTTATGGATTATATTTATAAACAGAAAAGTAAAAAAAAAGTGTTCGATTTTCCAAATTTCAAAGTATATGCTTTTGGATCCCGAAAATTAATTATACATTTTTTTCCAACTCCTGCATTGTTTTATCAATCACATTCATCGTGGGAATCATATTAATTCATATATTATAGATCAAAGATTGTTAAGAAAAATACAGGAATAATTAAACAAGTAATCAGAAAATAACAATATTGGAGTTATATGTAAAATAGTATAATCATCAATGTCGCGAAAGTAGCTAATGGTGGCAATGTGAAACGTGGACATTTAGCTAGAAAATCGCGTTGACAGATAAATTAATACTATATTTATTTCATTGATTTTTGTATATATATATATAGATAGTACATGATTTGATTGTATCACACGTTATATAATTTTTAAATTAAAAGTCTACATATTGCTATATGGGAAAATTTATAAAAGAAAGTCACTATTCTAAAAATAATTCCTCAAAAAAATTTAAAGTTTTAGAATAGTTTGGCACAATGGTTAACTATGTGAATAAATGTCATTTTATATTACTATTATCTGTTTAATTATATTCAAATAACTTTTTTTACCATATCTCAATTAGCCATTTTAAGCTTTTCTAACTAAAAACATTAGGATTCAAACCTCCAATCAGTGTAAATGTAAAGATGGCAACTAAATGTTCTAGTTTTTTGTTAATATGATAGAGAACTTTTGGTTATACCCAATCAATATATATGAATAAAACTCCAAATAACTGACAAAGCTGGTAAATTTTGTTTTTTAATACAGAGATTAAAGAGTGCAAAATTTAATTAGCTATGCAATAAAGCAAACCGATGAACAAATTTCAATTAAACTAAACCACACAAAACCGAATCAAGTTAGAAAGTTTGGGTGTTTTGATACATAATTTTTCGTATCTTGTGGAGCAGAGAAGATTGTGAGAAGCAACAGAGAATTTGATGTATTTTATAATACTTCATAACTTCTTGTGTATTTGTTTTCATTGATATAAACCAAAACCGTATGTGTCTGTTACCACTTCTGACCTTTTCTGTGCTTCGGGTTCTCTCTTTTATTGCAAAATTCAATCTTTCTCAATGGTCCTTTATATTAATTATTTCCATATTATTAAATTATATATCTACACAATTTATAAATTTATGAGAAACTAGAAAGTGGAGGACAACCCACAATTACCCTAAAAAAATAAAAGAAAACCCTTTCGAATTTTCAGTTCTATGTTATTTAACTAAATACCAAATTTTGAATCCAATTCAGCTGTTTAATCCCATCTTAGACCTGCACTTATAAAGTACAAAAATCCACCCAATCTTCAAACATTAGCTTAAGAGGTAAAATACTTCTTAGCAATTAAGAGAAAAACTTTAAAAAAAAAATTAATTTAAATAAGAAAATATCAGAAAAGCCCCAAAAAGATAGATGTGTTTTAGGTATGTGTTTGTTTGGTACTATCCTCTTCTCTTCACATTTCAGTAATTATATTTTCTTCTTTTTTTTTTAAATCTTCTTTCTTTTGGGGACAGTAGTACAGAACATGATAATGCTGAAATCAGAATAGCATGAGAGTCCTTTCTCTCTAGCTTCAGATCCTCTTTTTACCTAAGTTAGGTAACAATCACACAGCTTGATTTTGCAAAATTTAGGGCAAAAAGCACAAACTCTTAAGTACAACAATAATTCACCACAAATATGGCAACAACCAGACATACCCATTTCTATTCTATCCCACTCAGATGTAAAGGACATTTCACTGCAACTAATTTAATCGATCCCTAATCACTCTCTTTTACTAATCATTACATCTGGGATGGTTCCAATTTTTTGTTCAAAAATCTACAATTGGTGCTCCAATGGTGGTAGGGTCTGATGAGTAGACACTAAGATATTAAAAAGAGGATTTATTTTATAGTCACAGAAACTTAAGAGAGCTGGTCTTAAAGTGATCATTAAGGTTGAAACAAGGCATGTCCTTGTTTGATCTACAGGGAGGAACCATGTGAACTCATAATAAAAAGTTTTTCCAATGGCGGCCATTGTTCTTGATGTACTATCCCTACTTTGTGCGTCTCTAGATAGCACCAAAGAAGACAACATATACCAACCCCATAATTGACGCCCTAATAAATGATTTATTACATTTACACCAAACTCGTAACCTATAGGTTCTGGTATCAGGAAATAACTAATCCAAGATGCAGTAGTGTGGATACAACTTAAAAAGAGAGATTGTTACCATGAGAACATCATGTTAATTGAATTTTGAGATTGGGGTTTACACTTCCTTGGCCATCTAAGCTTGACTCTGTTCTCTCAGTCTAATCCAACTGAGATTCCTGCAGGAAAAATGCTGTAGAAACAGCTGACACACTACAAATTCTGTCATCGATAATTGAGCAAGTTTATGATGTCACATTCAATCAAACAGTCAGCCAGCTTCTAAATTTCAAAAAAGTATAGGAATATTAAATTCTGAAGAAAGAAACAATCTTGGAGTAAACTACTCATGTACCTTTCATTCAAACTTCAATTATAGCAATAGTTTACTAATATCTATCTATCACCCAGTCTTACATATTAAGAGGTGGGTCCAATTTCACACGTGTTTCCTGCAACCTTAAACATACTGAACCTTTGATGCACTTAAAATGACCTATTGAAACTGATACCTACTAGCCTATGCATAGCAGATGCATAGCTTTAATCAACCTTAAACAAAAGATGATACTATCAACCCAAATTCAGCCTGAAGAGGCAGAGATTCAAGTGAAAACCAGGGACCAAACTTGCAATAAGTATATTCCAACCAATGGAGGTTATTGATAATGTCGAAGCCAGCAGCTGAACTAATCAAATGATTCTGGCAAATTGGGTAGTGAGATATCTTTTCTGACAAGAACAAAAGACTGTGTAACACAGTACAGAACATGTTGGCTAAACTAAGAAAGAGAGGAAAGAAAAAGAAACCTACTTACAGGTAAGTAGAGTAACCACATAGATATTGGCAAGCATAACATGTTCACAGTAACAAAAAACATCCAATCAGTCAGTCATGGTCCCAATCGCAACATTCCACATGCCAGTGTTACATAGAAAGAACATGGTAAAAAGCTGTACAAAGTAAGATTAGGAGAGTATATTCATCCACAAGTTCATCGTTCCAATCAATGTAAATGGCTCATAGATGATATCAGGTCCTGGTAAATAGCCAAATTCAGGTAACAATAATATCAATGTGAAAGGTTTAGCCTTTCATATTGCAGGTCCTGAGATGGCCAAACATTTTCATGAAATAGCAGATCTTTCATTACTCACATTAAGGATCATATAACACAAGATTTCATATAAGAGCCTGAAGTAGAACAAAAGGAACAAACTTTGTTATCATTCTCAATGTGATCGAATTACAGCAAGAATATAATCCAATAATTGACACCAATTTGTTGAAACAACAAACATTTTTGGATACTTCTTTACCTCCAAAAGATGTGTTCCAATCTCAGAAACCGCAGAGCAAAGAAAGCTTCTAGAATCCCTAAGCAAGCACCAGCAGCTACGTCTAACACATAATGTCTCCCTAAGAGAATCCTCGAAATTGCGGTTACTGATGCCCAAATCCAAACCGTGACTACAACCTCTCCCTTCACATCGCCATCACGATGATCTCTGACCCATCCGTCTAAGAAAGAGTAGCTCGGATCAGCCATGGAAGCTTCTGCAGCGGATGTAAAGAAGTGAACGGATGCTGCAACGAAGAAGACGCGAGAGGCGTGACCTGAGGGAAACGAGTAGTGATCAACCGATACGGGGGCAGACAT